>JAATLQ010037981.1:10300-71517 GCA_013421005.1 Heliconius erato x Heliconius himera | reverse complement strand
GTAGCTCCGTCCTCCACCTCGTGGCGTGTTGGGTGGCGGTCTCCAACGCCGCATTCGTCGCCACTTGACACACCATTGTACCCCCATTATAACTTATATATAGTTATTATAGTTTTGAAGCAATAAAAAATTATATATCTACTCTACTGTGGTTTGAAATCTGAAATTATTTTGACCATTTTAAAGGGCAACAAGTCCTAAGCCGCACCAGGCAACAAATACCCTAGCTACGCCACTGTCGCGAATATCTTATTTTCCTAAGCCTGTGTTGTTTTTTTCACATACACTAAATTACAGTTACTTTCTTTTGTTATTTTACAAAGTTATTAACATAACATTTTTACTACTGCATTTGTTTTAAAATTTTATAATAAAAATTCGATTGTCATTTGAATAAGTTAAATAAACAAATTGATTCACTCACTGTAGCAGAGTTTGGAGTCTGCAATATTAATGATAGTTCAAAGCTAATTCAAAGTACAGAGCGCACTCTCAAAGTTATATCACAAAATATAAGTATTTCTCATAATTTTGATTTATTTCATTCATTATTAATACGGTCTAAAGTTGATTGGGATATTATAATTTTGACTGAGTGCTGGCTCATGTCGTCTCATTTGGTACCCCTCCTAGATAGTCGATTGTTACTACGCGTAATTTAAGTCAAAATTGGAGGAGGGATTGGAGTCACTGTTTACTATAAAGAAAAATATAAAAATTTGAGCCAGTCCTTTGTGACGCGAAATTGTTTATCTTCAGCAATTAATGGCAACACAGTCATCATGCTATATACAGACCACCTGATATCAGAGATACTTGAGAATTTTTCAAATCTTTATATCAATTACTCAAAAATTGCTCGAAATTTCAAAATATTATCTTAGCAGGTGACATTAATATCAATATTAGAATAGACAACGACGACTCACGTTCCCAAACTTATTTGGAGCTACTTGCAATGCACCAACATGCATAAAAACTTGCTTGGACCATATTATACTTAAAACATGCCTACTTGCATATTGTTTCGTGGCTGAAACCTCTGTTACGGATCATGACACAGTTATGTTATTTCTTAAAATCAACCTTAAAAATATGCCTAAACTTATATCTATTAAGATTATTAATTATAAAAATCTTGATTCTTCTATAAAATCTCTCGATTATTCTCCCTTGTATATATACTGTGACGTTAACCTTGCAACAAATTTTCTTCTTTCCAACATTAATAATATTTTGGCCTCTCATACACAAATAGTAAAGTCTTCGTGTCGGAAAATGACTCTCAAGCTATAAATGGACTTTTGCGCTGTTTTAAAAACCGAGATAAACTCCATCAAAAATCAAAAAAACATCCAGATAGTGAAATACTTACGATAATTAAACGAGAGTATGACGGTAATAGGCTTACTAATGCGCCTAATAATAAAAAACTTTAGGAAGTTATTACATCCATAGCTCACACCCATAAATATCAAACTAAAGCAATGGACCTAATTGATCCTAAATTACCTCAAGCCTCCATTGATTCTATAAATAGATTTTTTGTTAATACGGGAAAGGATATAGCAGTGAATATATACATTTCGCGTAATAAACACATAATTCATAAATTTAAACGGGCTAGCCGCGAGCTGGTCGCTAGTTTCATATAATATGACGCTATATAAAATTAACTGTACTTAAATTAGTCTACGCACGACAACTTCACAACTCCAACAATTTTCATTAAAAATAAATTACAAAAGATCCATTGTTATCAAAAGTATTACAAATACGAAAAGAACATAATAAATTAACTCTTTAAATTTTAGTCTCACCTGATCAGCAAAATTAGACGCCATATGGGCCAAAATAGCAGCGGCGCGAGGGTGTTTAGCTCCGTGTTCTGCCACCAACCAAACTGCGGCCGCTCGGGCATTACCTGCTAGTCTATTAAAAAAGAAATGTATGTAAAAATATATAGGCCATTCGTCGCGCATGCACGCACGTTGCAATGCACGCCAGGTTGTAGGTTCGATACCCACTCGAATCTTAACGGAAACGGAGTGCCTTAGCACGGTTCCCTCTACCGATCCTGCTAACTGTGAAATGCGTAAAGCAATAAAAAAGTAGGATGCTGAAAGATATATGAAAAAATAATATAACACATATATTTAAAACAGAGGGAATGTAATTACCTATCAGAACGTAACAACTTAGCAGCTCTAGAAACGGCGGCCCGAGCTGAAGAAGCGCCACCACCAACCACCCGTTTCACAACGACCACTGCTTCGCATACCACCCATTCTGAAACCATTCAAAATTATTATATTTATTTAAGGATAGATATATAAAAGACCACCACCATTCCAACCATCTTTACTGGACAGCAAATGCAATAGTCCATTGAGACACATTTCCGTTCTATTCCGTATGGCGATCGCCAATCTTTCTATGACATGTATAGTGGCAGCTACAAATGCCTTACCATTTGCACTGGACTATATAATTAAATAAATAAATAAATCAGCTTCACGCTGTATCCCGCAAATAGCAGGGTAGGCAGAGGGAACCTAGTGAAATACACTCCGTTCCCCAATTTCTGAGGAATTCTTAAGGCATTGCGACAACAGAGCGAAAAAATGGAAATATAAATTTAAGTAAATATTTCATATCTTCGAGTGGGGATCGAATTCACAAGCAGTCGGTTTAATAGTCACACTTTGTGCCACTGCGCCACCACCGATCTCTAAATAAATAACTAATTAATTAATGCAAAGTTAAAGCTAATTTCTCACCATCTTTACTAGACAGCAAATGCAATAGTCCATTCAGACACGTTTCAGTCTCGCTCTGTATGGCCACAGCTAGTCTCCCTATAGCTTGTATGGTGGCAGCCACGAACGCTTTGTCGCTCGAAGTAACGTAGGTTTGATATTCTCGTAAAACAACTGGGGCACTTGCTTCCGTAGCTAAATTAGTCAGAATCTCCAGTTTTAGTAGCTTTATATGTGTGGGATCGGAGTTCCGCACGAAGAATGACTTGAGGAATGGTTCGAAGAGGGACTGAAATGAAATGGAAAAAAATCTTATTTAGAATACGGATAAAAATTTGAACGTAGCTGGACTCGAACCCGCGCCTCATGGAAATCAACCAATAGTTTTTTTTCCTATGTGTGGAATAACACAAAATGTTAAAAATAAAAATTCTTTAAGTTATATAGGTTTATGTACATAAACAATCTTTGGGGCTTTGTCAGTAGTTTAGGTTATTATTTTTATGTTATGATTTTAATAACAAGGCTTCGTGACCGCACAATAACTCTTGTATCAGGGTAAGCAGAGGGAATTTAGTGTGAAGAGTCTCCTTTCCCCAGTGTCCGCCGAATTCTAGAGGCGTTGCGTGTTAAGTGGCTGAATTCAACGCTCGCTTTGCTTCGACAGCAGAGCGAAAAAATTAAATAATATATTTAAATAAATATTTCATTTCTTCGAGTGGGGATCGAACTCACAACCAGTCGCGTTTACACTGTCTACTCTACGCCATTACTGAACTCAAATAATATAATCAAAAGAACAAGATTATATAATGAAACTTTACAAAAATATTCATAGTATTTAAAAAAGGGGAGATGATGTGAGGTACTTAACAAATCTAAATAACCGAAAAATATCTGATTCCCAGTATATAAATGACAAAAATAGTTTAAGTTTACCCGTCTAGTGACTGTAAGTGAAGCTATAGAGTTTAACACTACACTCTGCACTTCGATGGGGGCGCGCAGCAAACGCACCATGGCCTTGGCTACCGGAGGAAGTTCTTGAACTGGGGAAAAAATATACAACTTTAACATAGTGAGCATTTCAAAATAATATTTAAATATTTTTTAAAGGCTTCGCTTATTTCCGCGTAGCAGGGTAGGCAGAGTAAATATAGTGTTAAAACACTCCAATTTCTTTTTGCCGAAATTCTAGACATTGCATGTTAATCAAGGTCAAGGTCAATCTGGTCAAGGTCGGCTTATATATACTCTTTGTAAATGCCCAAGGTTATTGTACTATATTATATATCTACATTATCTTTTTATTTAAAAAAATATATATTTTTTCAATTGTATTGCATAAAGCACTGTTCTCTTCGTAGGATATGCGGAGTCAGTTCAGCTGACCTAATACGATGATAATGAAGAGATACACAGAATAGCAGATACTAGAAAGAATGTCACAGTGAAAATAAAGAAAAAGAATAAGAAGTGGTTTGGACACGTTGAGAGAATGAGTGATGAAATAATGGAAAAAGAAATAAGCATCATATCATATCATATCTTTAGATACAACAATCACTTACTAGGTCCACAATGATAGAACAACTGGGCGACGGCCATCACAACACCCGCGTTTCTACTTTGCAACAAAGGTTTAGAGGCGCGCAGTAGGAGACGCAGATCTGGCTCCACCGTGGGAGAGCTGGGAGCGTGTTTTGTGTCACTACCATCACTGTCGGTATCGTAGAATGGTTTCTCACTATCACTTGAATAGCCCTGAGGATGAAAAAATGCTTTATTATACTAATATTTATTGCTTTATTATATTAAATACTCGGTTGACCTTCGAAAACACAGTATTAAAGATATCGCTGTCTCTCCAATCTCTCTATCCCGCTAGGGATGAAGCATGAAGTTAAGTTATTATACTAAATCTATAGGTACATACACAGAGGAAAAGAAAAGCAAAATATTGTTTGTAATAGTGGATTTATTTCTAGAAGCAATATCTTCCAGTCAAACTCTGGAAGTGAATATAAGCAAAAGGACAGAAAAGTTTTTTTTTTCAAATTGAATAAAAATAAAAAGTTAATAAAAAAAAAAAATCAGCTTTACGCTGTATCCCGCACACAGCAGGGTAGGCAGAGGGAACTTAGTGTTAAGACACTCCCGTTCCCCACTTTCTGCCGGATTCTGGAGGCAATGAGTGTTGAGTGGCAGAACTCAACGCCGCGCTTAACCTCGACACCAGAGCGAAAAAATGGAAATATAAATTTAAGTAAATATTTCATCTCCTCGAGTGGGGATCGAACCCACAACCAGTCGGTTTTAGTCACACCTCGTGCCGCTGCGCCACGACCGGCCTCTAAAAAGTTAATATAATGTAATTATTTTACACAATCTATATTTTATTTCAACATATTAATATAATTTAACTTTATAATAATTCTTATATTTCATAATGAAATTATATTAATTAAAGTATTGAACTTCAAACACCATTCACCTGCATCCTGCTGAAAGAAAAACAAAAATAAATTACACTATAATTTAATATTTAAAGACAGCATTAAAAAATATACTCACATCACCAACATTAGGATCAGGGAAACATGTCTTCGCATACACAGTGAGAACATTTAACAATGTCAACTGTCCCCATTCGTCTACATCAGCGAGAAGAGCACATAGTTTCCTAAAAACAAATAAATAAACAAAAAAATATGAGTTTTCAACTTATTTAATGTTAGAATAAAATTCAATGAATCTTATTCTCTTTGGTTATATGTGGAACTTTCTAGTTCAGTTTAGCGTTTTTGGTTATTGTGATCCAACTAATATTATGCATATTTCATCCAAATATCGTATTATTATTAGCAAAAACAAAACAAAGATTTTGATTTTTTTTATAAAAATTATATGAGTGTTGTGGATTCATGGAAGTGAAAAATTTTTTTACCTGTTTATTATTAAATATTATTCACGTTTAAAATAATAAATTTAGGTACATACCTATAGCTTCTATGTATTAAACTCATTCTATCCCCACACACTTCATTAAAAGCCATCGCTGCAGAACCCACAACTAGCGGAGCTTTGTCAGATAGAAGTTTATCTATAATTGCCACTAATTCTTCCTTTTGATCTGGATCAAGACTGAAAACAATTGTTCACTTATTACTACTGTAATATAATATTTTTTTTGTTTGTTGAGTGGCAGAACCCCACACCACGCTTTGTCTGGTTACCAGAGCAAAGAAATATTGAATATATTATTCCCCCCCAGTGGAATTCAAACCTACATTCGTTGCATATCATTACATTATAGTCGCACGTTTGTGCCTTGTGCCACAACGGCCTCAATACATGCATACTTGCATATTGCATTTTATGAACTATGAACTCTTATCGAAAGATACTATAAATTTTACTGGTGCCAGAGCACAAAGCGTGACTGTAGACGTGACAGGTTGTGGATTTGATTCCCACTCGAGAAAATGCAGTATTCAATATTTTTATTTCTTTGCTCTGGTGTAGAGGCAAAGCGCGTCGTTGAGTTCCGCCATTAAGCGCGTCCTGAATTCAGCGGGAATTTGGCAGCGGTAGTATCCTGACACTAGCGTATTCCCTCTGCCTACATCATTATGAGCAATGTGAAGATAAGCATAAGATAAACAAAACATAACATTCAGAAAATATAATTTTCATCTTACCTATACAACTTAGGTATAGCGTGAGCTGCAGTTTTCCTGACATAGGGGCTCATGTCACTTGCTGAATCTCTAATAGCCAGCATCACTATAGGCACTATCATTGGTACTCTGATAGAGGATAAAACTCTTAGAGCACTCGCTCTTATAAGTTGATTTGGATCCTTGAAATGACAATTATGACTTAATAATAAATACTTATATATACTAAAAAAAATATATGGAAGTTATTGTAGTTCATTGGAGCAGTGTCTCATAGCATATGCTTGAATGATTGTATTTTGTCTTGTGACCAAGGTGAAAAATGAATTGACTAGTTCTGGTAGCAATAGTTCTAAATGTAGCGGGTTCAAATCACACTATGTTAAAATTTTTATGTTTTCTAACAATCATAACCAATAACTAAATCTACACTTAGTACAATCTTTTTATCAAAAGGTATCTCTCATAGGCATCAATATTAATTACATGGAAGACAGAAATAACATACAGTTTGGACAATTCTGTATAAAAAAATTTGGATGAACTTTCAATATTACCATCACAAGCATTGTACAATTATACTCAGTTTTTAATTTTTTAAAATATATATTCAAACCTTTAAAGCTCTTTGGAAAGTACTAATCGACAAGAGGGCTAGGTCTTGTTGTTCCTCAGCATAGCGAACAAGATAAACATACACAAGTTTCTTCACTTCAATATTTTTTGATACTACATTTTTTACCACAGCTGGAAACCTAAACATCATAAAAACAATATAAGTAAATGTATAATAACAATATTTTAAGAATTGGTCCTATTAATTTGAATAATTGAAGTTGTTATGGTGCAGTGGAATAGAACATGATTGTAAATAATGCGCTGGTTGTGTGTTGGGATTGAAACATCATCATGGGAATAATTTTTATAATAAAACAATGTAATAGAAAATGGAAGAGTGTCTTGACAATAAGTGCTCCCTATCTACCCTGAGCAAAGCATGAAATTGAAAAATAATTAAGAATATACTTCACATCCTTAATTTTTTAATTTTCTTTACAATATAATTATAGAGACCATTATTTATATGATATATATTATACTTACAAATCAGAAGCATCTCTTCCTTTGGCAATCATTCCAATGATTCTTTTCATTGCCTCTAATTTAAGAGAATCTTTAGAGCCATCTAACATCAATTTTAGGTCTTCATTCCTTAAACAACAAAACAGGAATAGTAAGTGTTTAGATATTATCAACAGTAAAAAGAAATTTTGAGTAGCTTATAGGCTTATGTTTATTTATATTATGTATGATAATAATAGTGCATTATTAATTAGATTATTCCAATTACTTTTTGTAGTCGGGTTGGAAGAAAGCTCCTGAGGCTGGGTCACACGCTGGATATTCGACTTCCCCCTGCACCACTTTGTCATTGTTATAGGAAGATGTGCTCGTCATTTTGAAATATATTTGTACCACACAAAATTATCTTTTTTATTTCAAATTGTGAAAACAGAAATTGCTTTCATTAACGTTCCGCTATTCGCATACATTTCACTTCACTGACATTTGACAGTTTATTGTTGACGTTTCAATTTTCATATTTGATGATCAGAAATAGTCATTTTTAATTTTTTTATTAAAATTTTCTGTGACCGACCATTACACACTCTTTCTACATAATTATCTATTAATAATTATATACAAGTCAAGAGCCAAATTACACAAAAAATGTCACTTTAATAATAGAAAAATCACTGTAAGGAGCCTTCGCCTTGGCTTGGCTTTACCTAAGGATTTCATTACTTTTTATAGAGAAACAAACTTCACCGAGACTTGGCTGATTTTTTACAGTATGTTTTTGCCGGAATTTCACGTTTTGGCAGAAAGCAAGTTTTTAATTGGTTTATTTTAGCAGAACTCCTTGTATCATAAAACAAAGTAAGAGGGTAAAGTAATCAAAAATAAGAAATAAAATAATCAAATCAAGTAGGCTAGGTTCCCTCTGCCTACCCTGCTGTGTGCGGGATACAGCGTGAAGCTGATTTAATTTTTAATTTTAAGTTGTCATTTCTTCCAAAGTTTAACCGATCTCTTAGGGTTCTTCATCAGATAATCCAAACCTTCAATTTTTGTATTTCAAAAGAAGAGTCCCACCACGCTGAATAAACTTTGCAAAGGCAGTATATCGATATCTATAATAGTTTGGCTCATCAGGGTCACCAGGTACTCCAGATCTTTGATGTTCCTACATTTGATTGTTCCTAAAACTTCCCTTTATGTGGGCATTAAGCCCTACCCCTCTGCCAAATTTCAGCTCTCTAGGTCTTGGGGAAGTACTAGTTCTATTTTGATGATCAGTGCGTGAGTGAGTCAGTGTCAAAATAGTGAATCTTTGCTTTCGATAAGTTCGGAAATATATAACCTACAAGTTTGAAATTTTGAGGTTCTAATGTGTGGTTATAGCTTAGTAAACTACAAGGTGGGGCATCATGTGAGTTCGATTCACACTCGAGGAGATGAAATATTTATTTAAATTTATCTTTCCATTTCTTTGGTCTGGTGTCGAGGTTAAGCGCGGCGTTGAGCTCTGCCACTCAACACTCAATCCAGAATTCGGCAGAAAATGGGGAACAAAAGTGTTAACACTAGTTTCCCTCTGCCTGCCCTGCTGTGTGCGGGATACAGCGTGAAGCTGATTTAATTTTTATATTTAATAGAATTCATATATTTTATAGTAAGTATTCGTATTTAGTATATTTATATGAAAGGATCCGCTGCAGTCGACTGAACCGGTAAGGAGTTGTAATATTTCTTCTACACCCTCGTTGACGGCATATTTTGTAAATAACAGTCGATACTTACAATCTGATGCGCTGTCCATACGTCCCTTTCTTTTATAAATAAAAGATTATAAGGTATAGTATTCCATTTCAGATTTTTATCTTTCGTGTTCTGTTATATGTATGTATTTGTGGTTGACTTTCTTATATACTGTACCGTGTTTAATTGTGATTTTACCATTTGTGTTATCACTGTATGTACATTTAAAGTGTTGATTAAACTCAGTGCTAACCGTAAGTGGACTTTTTTTTTATGGAAAAGACAAGGCAAACGAGCGTTCGGGTCGCCTGATAATAACTGATTACCGCCGCCTACGATCCCGTGCAACACCAGAGGAGCTACAGGTGCGTTGCCGGCCGACAAGGTGGGTTGGGCGCCAGAGCCCGGCATTACCTGGTACGAAATGCAGTGACATAAAGCCACTACCTAACACCGGTTTTAAATGCCGGGAGTGGTAATGATCCGGTCAAGTCTGCCCATGCGTGGCGACATGACTCTACCACACATACTTTAGTCGCCTCTTACGACACCACCAGTACCAGGATGATCTTATTCTAGGCCGGGATCACACGGCAAGACTGTTATTATTCACCATCAACACTACAATCGTTTTAGGAACGAATAAAATACAAATGTTACAAAGTACTTAAAAATTATTATTAAAAAAGTTGAGCGCAAATTTCAAAGAGCTCTTTTAAAGTTCCTTACTTGTCAGATCTTCGAAAGAAATGTAATAAAAACTCCACTCAGAGTGTTCTATTACCATACTGGCAAGTATTGCAAATAAAACTAAATTTTAAAATCTAGTGGGCGTGTAGAATATTCTTAGGATTTTTTCTGATTCCTTTTGTCCTTTCCTCATTTGGACGGCCCAAACGCGGCTTCGCCCGCTATAAGTTTTTGTAAACGTAATGGTTGTTGGTTCGATTCCCCCAAACAAAGTTGTGACTACGACTCGTTTTAAAAATATTTCACATTTGATTTGGTTTTGAGAAGCAATAGCAATCGCCTGTAATACATAGTTTTCTTATTAACGTGTTTGTGGATGTAGGAAATTGTCGAATGTTTCCAAGTAATTATAAGTTGCAAATTGGTTCAGGCCTAAGGGAAAATTTTCAAAGTTTACAGCATGTCCGTCCTTTACTTTCCTTTTGAAAATATGAGAAGTTCCACATAAACGGAAATAAATTAAACAATCAATTTTGTTTATTAAAGAGTTAGGAAGTTGCTTGATTTAACTTCCTTACGCCTGGGAGAAATAAATATTCTTAAAAACTTATGAAATCTATCTAGATTAATTAAAAACGCATTAAAATAAGTGAAAAAAATGGGAAAAAAAATTTGGTTGGAAAATGTTTTTTTTTTCTCTATGTCATTTATATCTGTTTCCAATGCTAACACTATTTTGAGACATATATAAAGAAGACATTAAATTTGGAGGTAAAGTATTCTAAAATTAATAAGTATTCAATAAAATATCTTACTGGAACTGTATTTAGATGTTTACATTAATATTTTAAACTAACTATAAAGTAGTTAGTTAAATAAATAGCAGTCAGCTGATTAGCTTATTTTTCTAATTTTAACGTTTTAACGTTTTTAGTAGATACTGTACAAATATATATTTTGTATTTGACAAAACATATTGTTAAAGTCATTGTGTAATTCGCTTTTCCGAACCAGTTTTGTTTTTCAGGGTAATCAATTAAGTTTTTAGCTTTATGTTTACGTGAAATTTCTGCATTGTTGAATGGCCGAATTAAAGATGAGCAAATCATTAAAAACCGTACTCGAGTTACAATATCAGTATTATTTATCTATTTAAGCCCTAATTAAAATATGTAAAATACAATATATAAAAGACACCTTTATGCACTCCATAATTCTGGAAATCTACGAAAACGTACTCCAAAAATGATTTCAACACTTTCATAGTCAAGTTTATATCTTTTCCATTTTTAAAAAATATTTACTTGCATCTTTTACTATTTACTATTTGTCCCAAAATAATAATAATAATTTACTTATTATTTAAAATTGACCCAATCAGCCCAATCTTTGGTGTTAATTAAATTATATCTTAGCCGAAATTTTGGCGCTGAAAGACTGGTGCTGTGGTGGTTAGCTAACGCGGAAGATCTATTTTATTTCATTTTATTTCATCCACCTCCAGTTCTAACATAACCTCTGGATCGCACTTCACCGACTTTAGACCTCCGTCTTGATCTACAATCTGGTAGTAAAAAAAGAGCCCAATTATATTTTAACTTTTTACTATATTTTAATTTAAAAATTTGGACATACTTTCGGTTTTTATCTAATCACTATTTGAGGAACCAAAATTACAATTTAAAGTCTTAATGAAGTTTCGCCCCTTCAGTTATTTCTCATTTACGTAAGTAAGCCTAGTAAAATTACCTTAATCATTAAAAAATATTAACTATTAAAATATAATTAAATAAAGAATCGGCATGCCAAACATGTTTATGTTATATAGGTGTCACAATAGTAATTGGGAATTCAGGTAATACGTTAGATATTAAGTGCATTTTATCGAATATTAATAAGTATGTGGCAATACTTATTGACAATAAACAAATTTTACGTGAAATCCATTAGGAAATATAGATTCTAATACTCATTTGTAATGAGAAAAAGATAACTTCATGTATGTTTGTCTTGTAAGATGTAACTTTCATGTACAGCAAGGTAAGCATTTAGTCTATTAAACCACAGAAACATTTTGGGCAAATTCCATTACATGGCGGTGTCACATTTTTTCCGTTTTTTGTGTCTTATGTAGTAGATAAATGACTACATATATAAGACATAAAACGGAAACGAAACGATGTCCCAAGAGGTTAACATGTATATATTTATATGTTATAGTAATAAAAGGGCGATAGTTACTACAGTATGTAATCGTATATGAAATTAATAATAGGAAATAATCAAATTTGAAAAACAAGTTTTAGTTATTATTATTTTTTTTATCAGCTTCACGCTGTATCCCGCACACAGCAGGGTAGGCAGAGGGAACCTAGTGTTAACACTCCTGTTCCCCACTTTCTGCCGAATTCTGGAGGCATTGCGTGTTGAGGGGCAGAACTTAACGCCGCGCTTAACCTCGACACCAGAGCGAAGAAATGGAAATATAAATTTAAGTAAATATTTCATCTCCTCGAGTGGGGATCGAACCCACAACCAGTCGGTTTTACAGTCACACCTTGTGCCACTGCGCCACGACCGGCCTCAAATACCCTTTAGTTATTATGTGGATAATAAATAAACGAAATTTGATAATTAAGTCTATCCGAGTCATCTATCAATATCAATCCATCTATCTATTTAATTAAACTATAAAACTTGTATTTATAAAGAAAACCAAGTTAAATTTATAGTTTTTTTGACAAAGTTATTATTTTAAACGACAACATTAAAAAATATATAAAAAGAGTAAAATATATTTATCGGGAATAGATAAAAAATAGCTATGTATACAAAAAGTAAAAAAAGAAATTGTGATGGAATGGAATTCTTTGTATGCGGCCTTTTCATACAGTCTTTTTTTAAAAAACTTACTTTTTACCACTAACAATTTTTATTCACGTGTATACAAAAACGAATTAATTACAATTGGGTGGTTATGGTTTGTCAAGTTAAGTGTGTAATCGCGACCGCGTCCAAGATCTAACTGACTTTATAATTTTATATTATAATAAAAGAAATGCAATAAAAAAAAATGCTGCTCTGCTATGGAAAATAAGAAGAAATATTTTTTGCCAATATAAGCATGTTGAATGAAATATTGGGTTGGCAACAAAGTAATTTCGGTTTTCACATATAGATGGCGTTGCATTATTTTTTTGAATAACATGTGTAAGTGCTGTACTTCCCCTTTTTACATTTGAAATTAGTCACATTGAAATTAGTTTAGAAGCAAGTGAAGCGTGATTCTCTTATAACAGTTAGTTGTGGGATCTTTCCAAAATGGAGCGCAGTAATGAGCATTTTCGGCATATTTTACTTTTTTATTTCCGTAAAGGAAAGAAAGCTGCTGACGTTCACAAAAAGATATGTGAAGTTTATGGTGATGATTGTTTAACAGAGCGCACGTTTCAGAATTGGTTTAAAAAATTCCGTTCTGGAGATTTTTCCTTTATTTTAGATTTTTCCTTGATTTAGAGATGAGCAACGTTCTGGTCGACCTACGGAAGTTGATGATGACCAAATCAAAATCTTAATTGAAGATGATCGTCATATTACTGTTCGAGACATTGCCAAGAGGTTAAATGTATCGCACACAACTATTGAAAACCACTTAAAATGTCTTGGACTCTTCAAGAAGCTCGATATTTGGGTACCGCATGAATTGAAAGAGGTTCATTTAACCCAACGAATCAATATTTGCGATATGCACCTTAAGCGCAACGAAATCGACCCTTTCTTGAAAAGAATCGTCACTGGTGATGAAAAATGGGTCATGTACAGCAACACTGTTCGAAAACGATCATGGTGTAAGCTCAAAGAACCAGCATAAACCACATCGACAGCTGCATTACACCCAAAAAAGATCATGCTTTCAATTTGGTGGGATTACAAAGGTGTTGTGTATTTCGAGCTGCTTCCAAGGAACCAGACGATCAATTCTAATGTTTATTGTCAACAACTTACGAAACTTGACGAAGCAATCTCAACTCAACAACGCAAACTCGTGAAAAAATATTGGAAATTGGTTGGGAAGTAATGGCACCCTCCATATAGCCCAGATCTGGCACCATCTGATTACCATTTATATCGAGGTTTGCAGAATTTTTTGAATGGTAAAACTTTCATAAATGACGATGAATTTTTCGCGGATAAGGACCAAAAATTCTATGAAAGCGGAATCATGAAGCTGCAAGATAGATGGAAAAAGGTCATCGAACAATATGGAAAATATATAAATGATTAAATATTAAACTCTGTTAAAAAAAATATATATTTCATACTACAAAACCGAAATTTCTTTCTTGCCAACCTGATATTTACTTAAATTTATATTTTCATTTCTTCGCTCTGGTGTCGAGGTCAAGCGCGGCGTTGAGTTTTGTCACTCAACACGCAATGCCTCCAGAATTCGGCAGAAAGTGGGGAACGGAGTGTGGAAATTATGTTAATAAACGCTACTGCGGCAGTGTTTCCAGGTGGATATTGCTTGGGTACCGGGTGTAAAAACCGCATCTATCTCCACCTGAAAGGCCGGCAACCCACCTGTAGCTCCTTTGGTGTTGCACAAACTCGTAAGCGGCGTTGTCACTTACCATCAGGTGACCCAATAAATATATTACTTACATACATTTTTTTTACTTTACGCTGTATCCCACTCACAGCAGAGCAGGAAGGGGAAACTTGGGAACCTAGTGTTAATATATTCCGTTTCCATTACGACACTTTCATTTTCCACCGAATTCTGTACGCATTGCATGTTGAGGGACGAAACTAAACGCTGTGACTACAAGAGAGCTACTAGCCTCAACTACTTACACACATAAGACTTTAATTTTGTGAAAACAAACATCAGTTATTACATTCAGTTATATAACCGTAAGAATAAGTTACGAATTCTTAGTAAAGCTTAAGTAATAAACTCAACAGCTGGCGAGCCAATCAGATTGATTCTGATCAATGAGTTTCGAGATCGAAAACGAAATTCTTTTCAAAACACGTTACTACCCTCAAGAAAAGGGTACCCATGTGATTTTTTTGGGGTTCTGCACCTCGAAATATAAACAGAACCCTCATAGGATAACTTTGTTATCCGTCTATCTGCATGTCAAGAGCATTTATCTCGAGATCGCGTGGCTGTATCAATTTGAAATTAATATCAAATATTTAGTTCTACGTTCGACGACGACGTTCTTAGACCACAGAAAAAAGTTCTAAGTCAACAAAATCAAAAGATGTGTAGTATTTTGTATATTATATATATACAAAATACTACACATCTTTTGATTTTGTTGACTTAGAACTTTTTTCTGTGGTCTAACAACGTATATATATATATATATATATATATATATATATATATATATATATATATATATATATATATATATATATATATATATATATATAGGTATTTTTTATTTTGAAATTGGTACGGAACCCTCGGTGTGGAGTCCGACTCACATTGACCGGTTTTTTTATTTGGTTTTAAAATATATCTTGCTCTGTTCCCTCTATAGCACGGTAGGTAGAGGCATCCTAGTGCTAAGACGATGTGTCTTAATGTGTTCCCTGAATCAAGATATTGCGTATTGAGAGAGACAGATCTAGCGTTATTAGAACATGGACATTTTTTATATCTTATTTCCTCGAGTGGGGTCGAACTCATTGCCATCACGCTTATTTTAGTTTGATACTGTTTTACTGAGCAACAACACGATAGGCAGAGGGAACTTGGGACCTAGTGTTAAGACACTCCGTTACCCATTTTCCAGCGAATTCTCGATTCATTGCGTGTTAACTGGCGGAACTCATCGTCGCGTTTTGTCTTCTTACCAAAGGGAGCAAATGAAGATATTAAACATTTCATCTTTCCCAAGTGGGAATCGAACCCACAACCGTCATTTTTACAGTCACACCTTCATGCCACCTGTCTACGACGGCCTTTATGGATAATGTCATATTGTACCTATGCAGACTGTTTTTGTCATCACCACAAAAACAAGTAAGTTTTTGTGGTGTTCGTTGTGAATGGTTTTTGTGAATGAGAAGTGGCAGGTCGGTAGTATGTGTTTACGTTATTGGTATCTATGCGTAACTGCGTCACACGAAATACAGGTATGGATGCGAACATCGTGAAATGAAAAAAAAAATCTACATCTAAACTGTTGAGGTATCTTGATCAATTTCTTTAGATAAAATTAAATCAGCTTCACGCTGTATCCAGCAAACAACAGTTTAAAAAACACTCCGTTCCTCACTTTTCGCCGAGTTCTGCAGGCAATGCGTGTTGAGTGGCGGAACTCAACGCCGCGCTTTGCGTCGACACACAACAAATATTTAATTTCCTCGAGTGGGGATCGAACTTACAACTGTCGCGTTACAGTCACATGCCTGCCTGCGCCACGGCTGGCCTCAAATTTCTTTAGGTATAAGTTTAAAATATTTTACCCTATGTGCTGCTCCCGTAAAAGGAGTGTACACACTTCTATCCTGTATAAACTTATTAAAAACTACTTTGTTATACTCCTGCCTTCACGGTTAATAGATAGAGTATGGTATGGCAAGTATTATAAAGTAAATTGACTTGAGGTTGCTAACTTTAATAATCTTCCTCTGAAGCCTTGATAAGCTGTATGTAAACTTTGATAACTTGTTCATTCTATATTCATCTAAACACAAACGACTGAGATGTTTTTAATCAATAGCTAATTAATACCTGCTCTTTCCTATTATAATATATCTATATGTATAATAATATATTATATTGAGACCATTCGTGGCGCAGCGGCACGAAGTGTGACTGTAAACCCGACTGGTTGTGGGTCCGATCCCCATTCGAGGAGATGAGATATTTACTTAAATTTATATTTCCATTTCTTCGCCCTAATGTGGAGGCTAAGCGCGACATTGAGTTCTGCCACTCAACACGCAATGCCTCCAGAATTCGACAGAAAGTGAGGAACGGAGTGTCTTAACACTAGGTTCCCTCTGCCTACACTGCTGCGAAGCTGGTATATTATAATATATCTATTTGTCTTATCTGTATATGTACATCAATCTTTACTAATATAATAAAATGGAAGAGTTTTTTTGTATGTTTGTTTGATTGTTTGTTTATTTAAACGCTAAGATCTCCAGATCTACTGGTCCGATATCCTTTTTTTGGTTTTGTATGAAAGATACATTCTTCAGAAGGCCATATAAAAATACAGTGTATGTCTTAGCTTTAACCCTTAAATAACGTAGTAAATAATAATTGCTTCAAAGGCATACGCTGCGTAAATAGTTATTTACCTAAATATATGCAAGTTTATTGTATGAAAAAAATATTTTATTTTAGTAGTTTTAAAGAAAAGTCCGCGACACCTTATCTATTTCTTATAAATAAATCACAATAAGGCATTTTGTGACAAAAAAATATTGAAAATCGCAAGGATATTTTAACATTTTTTATTTGATATGGATATTGAAAGTTACGAGCAAAAGTTATTTCGTCATCAAGGAAATTTAATGAAGATAAATTTTGATTTTTATAGCATAGCTGTTTGGACGTATCTTTTCTAGAAAATGTAAAGTTAAAATAAGTCAAGGGCACCCTTGCAATCGATGACATCCTCTCAAGCAACCATCCAGTGCTTGCACTTTCGCAGAACTATGAAAACATGTTCAATAAAAAATCTGTTGGCAAATATAGCATAGTAAAAATATTATCTGTGGTACGCGGGCGAAGCCGCGAATCGAGCGCTAGTATATAACAAAAAAAATGAAAATGATTTCTGTACATCAAATATTTAAAAAGATACCTATTATAAATAGCCGCCGTAACGCTGACATCGGATGGAGGTATCAAGGTTAAAATAATATCAAATATTAAGGGTACAGGGTAGCCGTGGACCTACAATTATGAAATTTGGCACGAATTGAGAACTTATAATAAAAATAATGGAAAATGTTCGAATACCCCGATGACGCCATTACGTTAGCAAACGCCCCGTATATAGGTAGGAGACACACTACACATACACGACACAAACACCGTCGTCGACGGAATCGACGACGAAGTCCAGCTTATTCCACGGCTCGACCGCGTCTCGGCGCGGTCGGACCCAGCGGTTAGGGACCGTTAGCTCCCTTAGATTAGTCTAATTTTTGTCCCCAGTCGCGGCTTCACGTCGCGGCTGGCTTTGTTTAGCATAGGGAAAATCCCCAGCCCGCTCGACGAATGTAAGCCGAGGTTCGAGCCCCGCAGGGGGCGCCCTTACAGTCGTCGACTCCTCTCAAGCAGCCAGGGAGTGCTTGCATTTCTTCTGGGACAGAGTACCCTCTTCCCTACCCACCCGGTGTCGCTGTAAAGGCCAATAGGGCTAACAGCAATTACCTCAAGTTCGAAACAAAAAAAAAAGTTCGAAAAGTAAATATTTATGTATTTCATAGAAAAAAACATTACAAACTTATATATGTAGTTAATTTCATACGAAATTGTATATAAAATTGTATGTAAAAAGTAAAAGCAGAGAGTAAGAATATAAATATTAACTTAAGTTTGTAAATTTTACCTGAAAATGTTACGAAAGCCTCGGTGGGCTAGTACGACTCGCACTTAACCGGTTTTGTTTTTTATTTTATATTTTACAGAATATCACTACCAACTACGTGGAATTATGAAGCTAAGAAGGATACAAATCATATCTTATAATATCGATTCCTAAAACAAAAATTACTAACATTCACTGTAACATTGTTATAACTGCGAGTAGTTAAATGGATTTTAATGAAGTTGCTACAGTGTATGTGGGTGGTGCTAACATTACACGTGGAGTGTTATTTCAGTGCTTATTGTTACGAAATAATATGTAACTTAAAGTTTGTAAGGTCCAAACTACTATAATGTATTTTTAACACATGGATTTAGAAACCGAAATCATGAAACCTACATCGTCATTGTCATCTTAGAAAAAAATGTAATTGAAATAATTAGGAAAACTCACCGGCACGATTCTTATATCCTAGCCCGGTTGGCTCAAGTCTAGGTTCGATTCCAGCAGGGTACACCCTTGCCGACGATAACATATTCTCTTTTCTCAGTGACAGAGTACCCTTTTCCCTACCTAACCGGTGTCACTGTGAAAGCTAATAGGGCTAACAAGAAGCATTTTATATCAAGAATTCTCAAGAACCAAAGATAGGGAGCACAAGTGACAATTATTTTGATTACATCTATTCTACACTAATAGCTTTATATGCTACAAGTATATAATAAAAAAAATCTAAAAAAAAATAGCAAACCTAGGGAATCACAACTGAGCTTTTTAAAAAATATATATTTAAAAACTACAGAAATAGATTCAAACGGAAGTATATGAAGCTCTGATCAAATAAATAAAAAAATACATTTGAACTCATTTCAATTACACTAGTAAAAAGATTGTATGTTATTTATATAATTTCTTGTGAACCATCTGGTGCAAATCTGGATATTTTTGTATTAAATTAACTTTAATTGATTTTTTTCGGTACCGATCATTTACTGTATATATATATATATATATATATATATATATATATATATATATATATATATATATATATATATATATATATATATATATATATAATGCATAAATATCTATGTTACGTATATATAGATGATCTTAGAATACGCTAAGAATAACCAATATCGAATACTTCTGAACTTTACCGTATAAGGTATCAGATATCTTCTTTCGAGTTGAGACGCGAAGCTTTTTTTAATATAAAATATGGCCGTGAGTGAAAATTGATCCAAAGGAACTCTATATGGTAAAAATCTTAGTTTATTACGTTCACTTATTTGACTTACTTTGTAAAGGATAAATAATAAATAATTTGGAAAATCACAAAAATACAAAATAAAAAGATCTTGGAATTATGGACTTAAGTAACCTATTTTGATATAAATAAATATTTATTATGTAGTATTGTTTTCAGGCCGTCGTGGCGGAGGAGCACAAGGATACCACTAAACGCGACGGTTCGATTCCCACTCGGGGGAATGATATATTTAATATTTCCATTTCGAGGCCAAGAGACAAAGGGTCTTAATAGGAACGGAATGTCTTATCACTAGATTCCCAGGTTCCCTATGAATATCATGCTTTTTCTTTCTTTCTTCTTTTCCTCACAAACAGTCACATAGTGCTTGCATTTCTTCAGGGACACAGTACCCTCTTCCCTCCACCCCGATGTCGCTGTAAAAGCCAATAATGCTAACTAATATATATATACACACATATGTATATAACTTAATATCTATCTATCTTTATTGTGTTGATTTAAAGCGAAATTATCCACTACTATTTGTCTTATGACCTTTAGGAGGATCAACGCAGAGAAAATAAACAAAACAAGCATATGAAATTTGAATATAATATGGGCTTAATAAAAGTCAGTGGAAATAGAAATTGTAGAAGTTCGTATTTAGTGAGTTATTTCTATTTATTAAATTAAGTTTATTAGTTGTTGTTTGGTATTTATTTAGAGATTTATTAATATTGTTTTAGATATTCTATTCCCGAATATTTACCGAAGTAACTTGATACTATTCCACTCGGATATTTATATAGTAAAATGTAATTCATACTGTATATTATAATAATGAATAAAGAGGTTTTCTATTGACGAGTTATCTTTAAATGTATTATTTAGTATTTAGTCTAGTTAAAAGGCAGATAACTACTAGAATAGAGGTTTTCGTTTCGAGTCTTAAATTTATTTAAAAAATATTCTTTTTGCCTTCTTCCATTTTCTTCCTGTAAAGTAGAGTGGGAGAAATGAACTAGTTTTAAAACTTTAAGATAATTTCGGTCAGATTGGGTTTGAATGGCGGATGTCAATTTTATATAACAAAGCGGGGGAATGGAAATCATCGGGTAATGGGAAATATCTAATAAAATTGTAACTAATCGCTGTCTGTACATGGAAGTTATACAAGAAAATCTATTATTGGGTCATTTCAAAAACTCAAAACAAGGGTTTTTTGTTTAATTTTTTGCGCATTTGTGTCTTTGTCCTTGGGTTTGTGATCTCAGAAACGCCATAGCCGATTTAACTTTTCTTAACATTTAGCGCTTGTTTTATATCAAGCGGTTCCTAAATAAAAATATATATCAATATAAAGTGTTTTGATTGAAAAAAATTGCTATAAAATAACTATTTTATTGAATCGTTTAAAATTCTCGTTTCCAAAGTGTTGATATTGTCTTAAAAATAATAATGTTATTAAAATATGACATTAATTCACATTAGTAAATAAATGATAGCGTAGTTCAAGCGGGCGAACACGCGAGCGGGTCGCTAAGGATAAATATTCAATATATACTTTTATTATTAGAACCCACAACCGTCGCGCTTACAGTCAAACGCTGTCCACTGCCAAATGCACCTCTACGATGGTTCATAAACCATTGTAGAGGTCCATTTGGCAGTTCACCACCATGAGCAACATGTCATAACATGACAACTGAATTATAGATGTTTTTCAAAATGTTATTTATTATATACAGGGTAGGCAGAAGGAACCTGACCTTTGCTAGAGCGAGAGAATGAAAACATTAAATAATTTCATTTCATGGAGTGGAAATCAACCAGCAATTGCTTGTGTGTACAATCACACACTTGTGCCAATGCGCCACGTGTATATATATATATATATATATATATATATATATATATATATATATATATATATATATATATATATATATATATATATATATTCTTTGTCTTTTGACCTTTAGGAGGATCAACGCAGAGAAAATAAACAAAAGAATATATGTGCTTAAAATAAATAAATGAAATAAATGACCTTCACGCTGTTTCTGTTTTCACGTCTGTATTCCGCACACAGCAGGGTAGGCAGAGGAGACCTAGTGTTAAGACACTCCGTTCCCCACTTTCCGGAGGAGTCATTGCGAGTTGGGTGGCGGAACTCAACGCTGCGGTTTGCCTCGACAAATGGAAATATAAATTTAAATAAATATTTCATCTCCTCGAGTGGAGATCGAACCCACAACCAGTCGATTTTACAGGCAAACTTTGTGTCCCTGCGCCACGACTGACACATCAAACATGTGTTTAAGGATACTTTTTTTACTGTACGTTTCTTCTGTTCTTTCGAATATATTGTATTGTTTGGAGGATATGCCTATTGATGAATTAACTGAAAATAAGTGATCAGCTTCACGCTGTATCCCGCACATAGCAAGATAGGCACATGTATAGAGTTAAGACTCCCCGTTCCCCACTTCCCCACCGTAAAATGAGTACTACTTGATAATTGATATGAAATAACTTCCCAAATTAATATCCATAGTTGATGAATGGCAAGGTAAATTACAAAGCAAACCAACCTATCCTGAGATTTGCTTATTTGATAACTTACCAAGATTTTGATAGTAGTAATGACTGCCATCCACTCTATGTATAATGGAGAACTTTATGCTTAGAAAAAACTTGCAGAGAAATAACAATATGTTAAATATGAAAAGTTCATAAGTTAAATTTGAACTCATATCTTATAATAATTTAAATATTGTAAGTCAACAAGTACAACTCATAAAAAATTGACAAACTTATATTTGCGGGCATATGCTCTCATTTTGTATGAAATTAAATACTTAAAATTTTTTATTTTTCGGTTTTTTTTCCTTTATTTGTATTGTTAGTTATGACTTTGTGCCAAATTTTAAACTGTCGGTCCACGGGAAGCCTATAGGTTTTATTTACACGGCGGTTTTCAGAAACAGAAACAAAATATGATAATTTCTTTATCTATAGGCCTGTACGTAACATTGCGCGAAAAGTAGAGAAAAATGTAATCTTAAAAAATAAAATCTACTTAAAGCGTGACATTGAGTTTCGCCAATCAAAGCAATGCCTTAAGAAATCAGCCGAAAGTGTGGGACGGAAGTGTTTTAATGAAAAACGGAGTATCTTAACACTAGGTTCCCTCTATGTGCAGGGTACTTAAGGAAAACTGTTAATATCATTGTAACAAAGTGCACTAAACATATTAGATTGTAGTCGAATTTAATTCATTATATACGAGAGAGCGATCGAAAAGTTATAGACGACTTAACATTGTTAACAAGTTGTTGAACGACATTCCATTGGCTAGAAATTTAATACTTTGGAGTAATTCTAACGTCATTATTTAAATAGAATTTTGTTTACTTATGAATTAAAACACTAATGGAGAGAAAAAACCGCTCTAATGCGATTCGGATTCGCATGTTAAGGGTTCCGTACCAATTTCATGATTGTATGCCAACGGGAAGAACATACAAGTTGACAAACTTAAATTTAATTGGATTCATTTCGTATGAAATGAACTACAATTATAAGTTTGTAATGATTTTTTTCTTTGAAATATCTATAAATTTTAACTTTTTCGATTTTTTCTTATTTGTACTGCAAGTTCTCACATCTTGCCAAATTTCATAATTGTACAGAAAACTTTATACAAAATGCAATAATAAGGATATATAAACGCTCGCATCTTTTGATTGCGTTAACTTAGAAGCTTAATTTTTTCAATGCTACAAAGGACCATTTTGATATCTCTACGTAATCTAGAGATAAATGGTCTTGACAGACGAAAAACAAAGTGATCCAATAAGAATTCCGTTTTTTGAGTGGCAGAACTTCTTTGTAACAAATTAAGATTGCTCCTCAGTAAATTTTATAATTTAAGTTTTAAAGTTCCAGCTGTTGCACTAAAATGTTTGTATTTTTCATTAGTAGATTCAATACTGGCCTACACTCTTGATAGCTACGGTCTTGCATTTAAATCATATATAATTAAGCTTGAAGCTTTGCAGTTAAGATTTTTAAAACTCCGAGTAAATAAAAAACAAAGAAAATTGTAAAGGAGATTATTCAAAATTATTTAAAATCTGTAACATACTCTCAATTAGTTTAAAACATAAATATCTCTTGGCTGTAAACAACCATAACAATAAGGAGCTTGACCTTAAATTAGTCGATAATGAACATGAACATGGCACCCGGTCTATGTCCGCAGAAACATTTGAAATACCTAAAGTAATAACTATTATGGTAATAGAACCCTAAAGAAACGTATACCTTACATACTTAATAGTTTGCCTGAGGACATACGCCGAAAACCAGTTTTAAGTAGGTTTAAAATTAAACTTAAAAAGTATTTTCTATCAACTGTTTAAAAAAACTGTTTAAAAAAGAATTTGAACAGTTGATTTAAAAAAAAAATGATGTCAATTAAACACTATGTTTCTTTCAACACACAGTATCTGAAAAAAAAATTGATAACAGCTAAATTGTTACTAGCGTTGTAATTTCTGTTTTTATTATTATTCTTATATAAAGAGACTCGAGATCCTACAGTCAAACTCATGAACAGTTTTGTAAGACAGCATAATTTCCTATGTATCTTCTATTGTAATAATAAATTAATAAAAAAAAACTCAACGCTGCGCTTAACCTCGACACCAGAGCGGAGAAATGGAAATATAAATATTAGTAAATATTTTATCTACTCGAGTGGGGATCGAACCCACAACCAGTCGGTTTTACAGTCACACCTCATGCTGTTGGGCCACGACTGGCCTCAAACCTTACTTGGCCTTTACCTATCTATTTTAGCAGTAAATAAATTACAAGCAAAATTTAATTTTCGACTAGTTTATAATCGAATAAGAACCTTGAATTGTACCACCAAATTGGCACTAAGCATTTCATGAATTTAAATGACACGATAAGGGAATCTATTAAATATTTAAATGTATTTTAGAATTTAACCATCGCCATTATTAATAGGCATGTAATATTGCTTAGAGGCATGGAGGCTATAGCTTAGAGGCAAACATCAATTGGACTAACGTAAAAGGTGTGAGTTCAGTTGTGTATAAATATGCATATATATATGGATATTATGTTTCGAGTATGCATGAAAAGTGAAAAGTTGTAGATTTTGGCACTAAATTCGCTCTGCATATTTCTGGCTGATTTTTTATTTTAGCCTCGCGCTGTATGAGGCCAGTCGTGGCGCAGAGGCACAAAGTGTGGGCGTAGAGTTCCGCCATTCAACACGCATTGCCTTCAGATTTCGGTGGAAAGTAGGGAACAGCAAGATGAGGGGGTATGGACAGAGGGAAGTCTAGTGTTAAGACACTCCGTTCCTCATTTTCCGCCGAATTTGTAACATATAACTCATTTGTGGTGTAAAAATACATTTATTTTGTAAAAATTTGTATATTTTTTTTTATAAAAAAATCGCGGGTAATTTTATGTTAAATCATATTAGTAAATGTAGGTAGGACGCTATACTGCGTCGCGAGTTGTAGCGGGCGGATAAGCGACAGCTCATTTCAACTTCGAACTTCTCCATAGTAAAATAGATACCAAAAATATCTATTTATTACTTTTTTATATATATTTAATTGGTTATATAAACATGTATTGGTTTATATAAAGGTACAAGAGACCCCAGATTGGGTAAGTGTTGTAAGATTCATATTCTTAAATATAGTTTTTAGGCGATATGAGATAGATTCAATTATTTTTTGTATTTAAATTTTAATTTTATAGAAATGCTTATAGGCATTTGTAATATGGCGAAGTCCATTGTTCACTTATTTTTTTTCTATTTGTTACGTACTCTACATATATTGTAATTGCCTTTTAGTTTTTTATTTGAGTAATTAGAACTAAGTTATATTAATTTTAATATTTTGTTAGAATCCATCTTGCGGTTCGGTTTGTAAAATCGGACTTAAATTGAAATGTGTGTAATAAAATTACAGGATTTTTGTACCAGATGAATATAACTTGAGATGGACAAGAGACAGTGGAGATTTCCCGTGAATAAATTTTAGAAGAAAAAAGATGGCGCCGTTACAGAGTGCACAGGTCATTTAGTCAGGTCAGTAACAGTTCTTTTAAATGTGCTAACGGGGACATTCAGTCTTTGAATACATGTGGACCCTTTAGTATTAGAACCCTTCTTTTTTTAAATATTAATTTTGTTTTTAAGTATGTATATGGTGTTTTACTATTTTTTAAAATTATTTCTTGCTTAAATTGCTGTAGAATAGCGGAACTCAACGCCGCTATTTTGCTTCGACACCGCAGCGACGAAATGAAAGTATTAAATATTTCATTGGGGGTTGTGTGCGGATCGATCCCACGACCTGTCGCGTTTAAAATCAAACCCTTGTGCCTTGGGCCTGGACTGGATTTATATGTAAAATGTATAAATTTAAAATTGTAAAAAAATATCGTAGATAGATTTTAATTGATAACAATTTCCATGCTATTTCCGTCTACAATTTAAAGGTATTTTTGCACAAAATGGTTACTTTGAAGATACATATATTTTTTAATGTTTACAATTTCGATATCCGCTTGCTGGAACCCCATTTAATAACAAAAAAAAATAGCTATTTTTTGTTATTTAATAATTTTTAATTTTTTTTATGCGGGATACCCCGCACACAGCAGGGTAGGCAGAAGGAACCTAGGGTTAAGACACTCCATTCCCCACTTTCCGCTGAGTTCTGGAGGCATTGCGTGTTGAGTGCCGGAACTCAACGCCGCGCTTTGCCTCTACACCAGAACGAAGAAATGAAAACCCACAACCAGTCAAATTTTACAGTCACACTTAATGCCCCTGCGCCACGACTGGCCTCAACATTAAATAAGATGTTATCTTATGAAAATTTCTTATAAAGAACGTTATTTCTGTACCTATTCATATTATGCATTCCAAAGTAAAGACAAACGTACTTTTAACCGATTTTTTTTACAAAAAAGAGGACATTCTATATGTGTTGACTATATGTATTCTTTCAATTATTTAAAACTAGCGGCTCGTCCACGGCTTCGCCCGATTAAAATACATGATTATTGATTTAATAAGCAGAATTGATTGACAACTATAATGAATTCTAATATGATTTTTTACGACATTATCGTCAAAGAATTTTTGATTGTTTTAAATAAAAAAATACGACCATTGTTGATATTTGATATTTATAAAATATACATAAAGCTAATTATTTATTACACGTATATATTTTTGTAACTTTATGTTCTTTTTACCTATATAATATACTCTGTTAAACGTGCTGATGTCAGTGAATAATTTAATTTACTCTTTCAGAAACAGCCTTAAATGTTAAATTATTGATTTGTAGGATTCATAATATTCTTTGTAAAATAACTGTAATAATTGCAAATGTACAGTTTTTAAATTAGTTACATATATTATATGAACGAACCAACCAAAAAATCTTTGTGTTTACTTGATATTTCTTTCAAGATCGTTCTTTATTCCCGACTGCTAAGGAAGGGTTATGTTTTTCGCGCGTATCTTGTATGTATGTAATATTCTTTATTACCTCGTATCTCCAGAACTGCTGAACAGATTTACATATTTGAGGTGTCGTTAGATTCGTATTAGCAGCCCAAGTGTTCTTAGATAGGTGACTTTAATAAAAAATAATCATGGCGGCTGTGGTACGCCATTGAACGTAGTGAAAAAAAAAAATCATTTCAAATACTCCAATATGGGTATCAAATTAAAGAGCTCGATTTCAGGATTTCAAAAAGGTATAACATGATTATCATTACCATAATAAATTCTAACAAAAAAATTAAAAATAAAAAAATATTTGTAAAAACAAAAACCCCGACTGCATAAAACTAAAAAGAAAATAAACAAGTCCAATAGTTTATTAGGATTAACAGTCGGGACCTCTTTAAATTATGCGGGGTTCCTTGTAAAGATTTTATTGATTGAAGAATTACTTATAGGTCCCGACTGTTAATCCTAATAAACTATTGGACTTGTTTATTTTCTTTTTAGTTTTATGCAGTCGGGGTTTTTGTTTTTACAAATATTTTTTATCTCTGTGTTAAATTAATTACGACTTATAACTTACCTGTTATGATTTATGAAGGTAATCTCCACTAACAATTCAATTTTGATTACTTACCAGCGCGATTGCTATATAATATTCGCAGGCAAACTAATGCCTTGAGCTTATTCAAATGACCTTACCTTTTTTTAATGAACCGATTTTGATGAACTAAACTTTCGTAGTAAGTTGAGGTAAAACAAAGTAATTGGTGAAATTTTCAATTAAATCGGTTAAGTACTTTCAGAGAAAAATGTGGACAAAAATATCAACAGACAGACAAGAAATTAACAAAAATATATTTGCTTTCTATTATTCTTTTTAAGTGTCCGTCTATCCATTTCAGTCAAAATTACTAAATGTACAGACAAAATATTTTTACTGTCTTATTATATACAGAGATAAAAACAGTATTCGTGAAATATCTAAGATTCTGATTTTACCACCAACTGCCTTTTTTGTCTAGCTAATAGTTGTAGTACCTATACGAGACAGTACTTTTCTCGACAGCAGCAGCCAGTGGCGATAAAGAAAACTCCAATTGAAAAACGATAATGTTAAAATTTGCCATTTGTAAAAATTCAAAAATGTCTTTTTAACCGACTGCAGGGAAAGACCTATGTTTTTCGCGCGTATCTTGTATGTATGCAATATTGTTTATTGTGTCGTAGCTCCAGAACTGCTGTATGAATTTAGATAATTGAAGTATTATTAGATTCATCTTTAGCAGCCCAAATGTTCTTAGATAGATGACGTTAAAATCTAATATGGTCGCTGTACGAAATTATTATACTTATAAAAAACAAGTTTTTTCGAATACTACAATACCGTAAGACCAATAAAAATAATACAACGAAAATGTTCAAATATAATAGGCCTATGAATTATTTCCATTTCGTCGTTCTGGTAAAAAAGACAAAACGGTGTGTTCAGCCACTCTACACGTAATGGTTCAAAAATAGTACGTAAAGTAGGCAAAGGAGTGTCTTAACAATAGGTTCTCTCTGTTACTGTAAGTGGAATAAAAAGCAGTAAGTTAAGGTATATTTTTCGGAGAAAATGGAGAACAGAAAATCTTAACATTATGTCCCCTCTGCCTACCCTATTTTATTTTATATTAGCAAATATTACTCAAAGGCTTCCATAAATAGTCGGTCTTTATATAAATCCGCTTTGATTTAACTTCAAATGATATGGTTTTAGAAAGAACGTTTTCATTTTAAATATAGAGATAAAGATTTCAAGGAAAACGGAAATATAAATGAAAAGTGCAGAAAGCTATGATTTGAATTTGCAAAAAGAATTGTACACGCGAGGTAGGTGGGGGGAGACCTCGGGTGCCCTTTGAAACACAGCATCGATGGTACTGGAGAAAAGCTATGTAACAAGCATGAGGACCCCTAGATGGCATGTATGAAGAGGTTGACGACAGTTGACGAGGCCAAAGAGGTATGACACTCCGTTCTCTCTGGCTAACTTGCTATGGATACGATAAGGAACGTTAAGCCAAAAAATAAAACTACGAATCTACGAAGGTCGTTTTGTATAATTATTAACACAATTCGCGCTATATAGTATTAAGACACTCCTTCTATTATTAAGTCCTTCTATTATTAAGTCCTTCTAGTTTTAAGACAAACCTCTAATTTCCACTTAAATTTGCGCGTGTAAAGTGGCGAAACTATACAAAAAAAAATTTTGAAATTGTGTACCTTAAACAGATAATGACATAATATATACTTATTTGCTTTATAAAAAAAACTTTATGTTGACTTATTTTTGTTAAACTTTATGTTAACTTTATTTAATGCTTATTAAAAAATGTATATATTTATAAAAAAAAGACGGAAGAATCATGGCGCAGCACAAAGTGTGACTGTAAATGCGACTGGTCGTGGGTTCGATCTCCATCGAGGAAATGAAGAATTATTTTAATTTATTTTTTTCATTTCTTCGCTGTGGTGTCGAAGCAAAGCGATTTCGTACTGCCACTTAACACGTAATGCCTCCGAACTCGGTGGAAGGTGGCGAACGGAGTGTGTTAACACTAGGTTCCCTCTGTCTACCTTTATTTACCTTAAAAGGTTTACCCAATGGTTTTGGTAGTGCATTGTCACTCATTCCCAAAACATCGCGATTTATCTATACTAATATTATTATCTATACTTCTATACTAATATTATAAAGAGGAAAGATTTGTATTTTTGTATGTATGTTTGTATTGTTTTCACACAAAAACTACCGGACCGTTTTCAATAATTCTTTCACTATTAGAAAGCTGCATCTTTACTTACCCACATAGGCTATATTACATTTTCAAAAAAAATAGAGATCTTTAATAAAAATGCAACAATGTAACCCAAGGTGTGAAAAAATCGATCTTAAAAATTCTATCATCGCGTGCGCTGCTAAAACTATTGATGATAGAACAAAACAATGTTCTACAGTATTATAGAGCGCATCAATATCTATAAAAAAGTCCGCGATACCATATATCCAACTACTGTAGTTGTGCCAATATAACTACTTTTTTATTTTTTAAAAGTTGACGAAAGTGCCGACAATAATCAAACCTTATTATTCATACCTCTGTATTAATCCTTATCCTATTAAATTATATTTTATTAAAAATAATATCAATACGTTTAAAATACTTTTTAAATTATTAAAATCGGACATTCCATTCAAAAGATATAATGAATTTAAAAATAGCAATCTAAAGAAAATCATGTAATAATAAAGTAATGCGGTATGTATGGCCTCGCGCACCGTAGCGGAGTCTGTGGGGGTGGGGGATCGTGCATCGATATCACTAAAATTATGAAGACAAACGATTAGATTTTTTGTTTCTTTATTTGAAGTGAATAGGCCCCGAAACTATGGGAGGGAATTAGGAAAAATCTTTTACAATTAGACGATTAACGTGTAAAAAAATATTTAAAAGAACCTTATATCGCGTACGCTGTGGAAATTATTAAGAATAGAGCAAAGTGATGTACTACAATTTTATAGAAGACATCAATATTTACAAAAAAGTTTACGATACCATGTGTTACTGTTAGAGTTATGGCACAATAACTAATTTTCAAAGTTCGTATTACCGTAGTGCAGATAGAATAAAAAGAGTCGAGGCCCTGGGGCACAGGGGTGTAAGTGAAACGCGACAGTTGTGGGTTCGATCCTCACTCAAGGAGATGAATTATTATTTCTTAATATTTTCATTTCTTCGCTCTAGCACCAAGGCAAAAGCCCGTGGTTGAGTATTGCCACTTAACACGGAATGCCTCGAAAAATTCGGCGGAAAGTGGGGAACCGAGTGTCGTATGTTCCCTCTGCCTACCCTGCTGTGGGCGGGATACAGTGTGAAGCTAAAAAAAATAAAAGGAGTGTGTAATTCCTCTATAGATATACTGTTTTGTATTCTGTCATAATGCTTTAAACTTTGCATACAAAGGTATTCCGTAGTTTACCTATTTTTTTCAATTATTATTACCAGTACAGTATCGATACTAATGTGGTATCTATATATTTATATATATTTAATATTTTTTCACGCTTTAGTGTTTTTCGGGTGGAAAACATAGACATTTTTTTAATTTGAGAAAATATTTTATTATAATAACTATAAAAATATTGGTAGTTTTTATAATTCTAATAGAATTAAACAACTTTCTAAAATGTTCTTGTCTTAAATGCGCTGTAATAACTAATAGAAGCCTATATTTTAACCCGGAATTTTTGCGGAATTTATATGGGAAAAAATACGTTTGCAGTGTGCGTGCAGTTACAGTTTACCTAGACAAATATGAAATAACTAAACATTTTTCTATTAAATATGACAATTCTTGCAAGCAAAATCAATTCAATTTGTAAATGACTTAAATCTATAATTATTAAGTGCACAACAGTATGGATAACCAAACTAAAAAATAATCCATTTTCTTTACCTCAAAAGGAAAAAAAACGGAATCCTTATCACTTGGATTAGGATCACTTTGTTGTCCGTCTGTTCGTCTTTAATTGTCATTATAAATGCATAACGCAGACTATAATCAGCTATATCGACTTTGTTTCATTTATCCCTAACTCTTCATTTCAATAAGTATATTAGTTACTTTAGCCATTTAATGTATATAAAACTGTCCTTTACTGTTTTTCATTTTAATAAGTACTTTAGAAGCTGTAACACAGATTTAAAATTACATAACTAAAAATCTTTGCTGCGATATGGCTCGACGCCCACCACCCGTCATTTGCTTATAAAAGTGCATCCGCCACGGCCGCCTAGCTCCTTTCCCCCGTGCATAGAAGGAGGGCCTGGTCATATTACCTAAGGCTGGGAAGAGCCCACGACGCCCTGAGAAATATTGACCCATATCAGCGCGGTGGCGAAGTTATTCCTTTCACTTCTCCGGCAAGCAGTTTGGCGAGCGGGCACTCAACCAGCCTGCAGATGGCCAGAGCGGGCCACTACGCTGCAGCAGTGACTAACCGAAAGGAGATTGCAATAGTTCCACGACGTACCACCCGCTTTCGGCCGTGTGTGTTATCCGGGGCTATTTTATAAGGTGCTCAGAGCCGGCACCATAACGTCGCGCATGTCCTTACCGACTACCTACCTGATAGGACGTTTTGCGTGAGAATGGAGAGCGTAGCTGCTACTTGATCGCTGCTGGCGTTCCCCAGGGCAGCATTTTGTCACCTGCCCTCTACGCATTATACACCGATGACATTCCGACGCAGCCGGCCACGAAATTGGCGCTCTACGCTAACGACATTGCCCTTTCGAAGTCTCTAAATCCCTACCAAACAACCAAGAGACTCTAGCGAGCCCTTGACCTGATACCGAACTGGCTGTACAGGGTTGCCCTTAACGTCGCCAAGACACAGCCGATTACATCCTTGAACTCAAGACTCGCTGAGCCTGCAGGGCTAGCAGATCCCCTGGAGCAGCAGAGCGACTATCTGAAAGTTGTTATTGACAGAAGATTTTCGTTGACAGGGCAAGTCAAGAAAGCCGCGAGGACTGCAATGTTCCTGCTGAGACCACTCTTCAGATCCCACCTACTCCTAAGAACGAAGCTATAGCTCTACAAGGCGTGAGTCAGGCCTTATCTTACCTACGCCAGTACCAATCAACAAGAAATCCTGCAGGACTTCACTCTCTGGCGAGTGACCCAGGCACTATACTACGTGAGGGACACCACGCTTCACCGCAACCTAAAAATAGAAAGAGTCCAACTCGGGTATAATGCGTTACTACGCGCTGATGTATTGTGTTACCTGCACCTAACTATAATAGCATCGCCCAGTGCACACCAGAGTCAGACATCGTCTTCAGAGTGACTTTCTCCTTCCTCGAATCCGACTACTGAGCAGTCACCTCGGTCGCTGGTCACTTAAGCTGGGCCTCCCTGACTCAGGCTGTGCTGACCGTTCAGGTGGCATTTGATCACCCTTCCAATTCCACCAAAAATCCTTCTCCATGTATCTGCTCTAGAGCAGGTACACAGTCCTAGGGTGAAAGCCAAAGGGACTCTAACGACGCACGTATATTGATGGGTGCCGCTTGAGACCACAGCCCAAAGACCAATGTCCTGATGCCGTTCCCCAGCGCCAGAAGAAAGGAGCTGCAAGAGAGAATGCTTCAATGCTAGCTCTATAGTAAAGTAGATTTAGAAGCAATTGCACGTATTTTGGAGCTCTCTAAATAATTATAATGTATTATTTCAGCGCAACATAGGTATATGAATTCATATTTCGTTTAAGTATTTTTAAATAAAAGAATATTAGGTAGACTACCAGTGGGTAGTCTACCTAATATTCCTGGAACATAGTGATATTGTTTATGATTTTTACCATTTAAGTATTCTGTTGTTTGTGTCGTTTGTTTAAGGAACGTAATTCAGTATATTAAGTAAATAATTCAGTAGTTTAAGCGGGCGAAGCCGCGAGTGGGTCGCTAGTCTTTAATAATTTGTGTTCATTTCATATTTTTCTCTCTTGATGACATACACTATAATGTTTTATTTTAATATATAGTATGCAGAAACTAGAAATTGATACCATCTCGGCACAGTGCAAAAGACTCTGACGCTTACAACATGATGGTTGTGGATTCGATTCTCAGTGAAAAAATAATATTAAATTTAAAAGCGCGGAATGTCACGCAACATCTCTGAAATTGGGCGGAAAGTAAAGAAGGAAGAAGCAGAAGGTGTCTTGAAATAGTTGCCCACTCAGGTCAGGTGTAAATACGAAGCCGAAATAAAAATGTACTAATATACTCAGTCACAGTTAAAGCCATGGGAGTAAATAAAAAATAGTCAAATTAAGCAAACTATTCTTTATTCAATTCTATTTACAAAAGTCTCCATGTGCTATTTTCACTTATCTTGATCGGAAAACACTTCAGGCAAAGTGCTAAGATTTATAAAAATTAATACAAATCGAAGCTTCTCGCTGAATTCCGAGTAGAGATCGAACTTACTACCACCGCCATGTTTACAGTCCGTTACACGCTGTGCTGTTGCGCTACGACAGCCATCAAAATATTCTTATTTTCTAGATGAATAAACATCTTTGTTACACTTTATTATACAAATATTGAGTAAATATCATTGACTTTTACCAAGTAGGTAATTACGATGTTACTTGAGTAAAACAGTTTTTGGGTGCAGAGGCCTAGTCTTTGGTTAGTCTTGCTGAGACATTGAAATCAGCAATTTAATAAAATCTTTTCTATTTTTGTTCTAAATGTTTTATTTTCATACAACTTTTGAATGTTAAAATTAATTATCTTCATGGAGTCCGACTAAATAAACTATTATTGTTTATATAAATTATATATTTTTAAGGAAACCTTGACAGAATGGACGAAACTGAACACAGGCGTTCCTTTCTTTTATTATGGCCAAAATGGTTAGTTTTTTCGGAAATTTTGGGTTTTATAGAATATTTTTTGATATTTGAGTTATTACACTTATTTATAACCTTCACATCGTTAGCATTTAGTTTTAAAATATCTTAGGCTACTCACAGTCACAAGAAGAAAAGGTTTTAACCTTTGACACAATGGTTCAACCACTTCACATATGATATAAAAATATTTCAAAACGATACAGGAACAATTATAAACAGTTAGTTTTATATCTTGCTCCGTTCCACCATGTTCTAAAATCCTGCCACACCGTCACTTGCCTCATTTTAGTTTCATTATTCATCATTTCACATAACTTGCAAATGTCTTCTGTCGACGAAGTCTCTTTATATTTGTAATGGTTCCTCCAACGGAAAAAGTTATAGTACAAACTCTTGTTGCCAATTATTTCGCTCATTAGTTTCGCTAGCTTCTTTGGACCGAGCGCCCTCGCGTCTAAATAGCTCCCTGGCGGTAAAAATCTGAAAAAGAAGAAATAATACATTTTAATATAAGGAGGTCAGTCGTGGCGCAGGGGCAAAAAGTGTGACTGTAAAATCGACTGTTTGTGGATTCGATCCCAACTCGAGGAAATAAAATATTTATTTACATTTATATATTTATTTCTTCGCTCTAGTGTCGAAGCAAAGCGCGGCGTTGAGTTCTACCACTCAACATCCAATGCCTCCAGAATTCGGCGGAAAGTGTGGAACGAAGTGGCTTAACACTAGGTTCCCTTTGCCTACCCTGCTGTGTGCGGGATACAGCGTGAAGCTGATTCATAATATAAGCCCGTCGTGGAGCAGGGGCGCAAAGGCGCGATGGTCGAGGGTTCGATCCCTAATCAAGGGAATGAATTTATTACGCTTGACGCTTCCGTCCTGTATAAGTATTGACAATTTCACTTATTCTTTTTTCAATTTATTTTGTTTTAAATTAATTAAAATAATAATAGCTTAAATTTGTATTTATTATTTCCTATTATATTCTTTGTGTTTGTTGCTTTAACTTTTTAAATAATAATAAATAATTTTTGAAGTCGGCTTGATTTTATTTTTAATTTATTAATGAATTTTAGTTATAAGATTATCTATTAAGACTGGCAAGTAATAACTAAATTAGTAACTTCATTTAAACATACGTGAAATAAAAAAATATAAAACAAGCACTAATCTCTTTGTTTCAAACGCGTTGACAGGATTGAAAAATTCGCTTTTCCAAGTATTTTAAAAGTTTCTTTAGGTAAGTAAATATTATTTGAGTTTGTTTGTTTGTTGTTCGTTGTTTTCAAATAAACCATTTTTTTCGGAAAAGTTATGTTTGTAGTGTCAATTTGTTTATATTTTTACATTTTAGGGTTTACTTCTTAAGGAAAGAAAAAAAAGCTTTGAGATATCGAGTTGAAATTCAAACCATATACTCAGATTTACAGGCCTTTCATTTCCTGAAAAAATCGTATTTCTACATTTGCTTAAAAAAAGATAAGGCCGTTTACATCGCAAAAAAACGCGTATTTCTATGAAGGGAATCAAAATTCATAGGATACTTCCGGTTGAGGTCTAGAATTATAAAATTTGGCAGCTAGCATCTACAGGTAGTACTAATTCAGGAAAAAATCTGAAAACTATACATTTGTGGTTTAATATATAAAAAAAAACCTTAAAAGGGGGGCAACATTTGGTATTAAAGCCGCTAGCCCGACGAGCCCGAATCGTTTTTAATTTATAACCCCGCCCCCCGCCGCATTAGTTTAGGTTTCGGTTTATAGGGCTCCGTATCTAAAAGGTAAATGCCCTATTAAGACTGGTGTCTCTGTATCTGTCTACCTTCGCACAGGCTGTATCACATGAATCGCTAGACATTTAAATTTTACAGGTGTATTTTTGTTGCCACTATAACAACTGATTTTAAAAACAGAATAAAATAAACACTCGTGAATCGTGCTTGGCTGGTTTATTATTTTAAACTGGCATTCCATACCATAGATAAATGCTTGAATTATACGAATATTTATTCAATTGTAGGGGTATTGCACAATACTTAATATTGTTCATAAACAACATTTGTAAATACACTAAATCAGCGTCCTACATTTATTCGCTACAAAGGCAATGTGTAATTATTTTCCACTATTGTTTTGTATGGCGGGGGGCGGGGTTATATAAATAACCAAATTAAATATATAATAAGGGAGTTCAATATTAAGTCTCGTATCATTAACATCGCCACGCTGCCTTACCCCACACAATATTAATTTAGAATATTTAAAAAAAAGAGTGAAAGAGAATGAGAGTAATATACCATTGGTAATTAATTTTTTTTGGAAATTTGATGAATTTTGCTCTCAAAAATTGCCAAAGTTATAACCAATCCAATAAAACAGTAACTTTACAGCAATTATAATTATACTGTTTATTTATGAAACCATTGCAACAAAATAAATACTTAATGTTAAGGAAAGTTTGCCAAAATATAATAGTGCCAACTATGCACTTAAATCAGTTTTGCCATTAAAATAGGAATGTAATTCAGTATATTAAGTAAATAATTCAACAGTATAAGCGGGCGAAGCCACGAGCGGATCGCTAGTATCATATATTTCTGTCGATAGAATTTCTCTGTAAACATGATGCAATATAAAAACGTACAATGTCACATAAATGATGATATATTTTTCGTTCAAAAGATTAGTTAATATTGTCTATAATATTGTGTTCTTAGTATCGAGTATCCACGTATATATAATGCCCGTGGGCATTTCATAGTATAGCGTATAAAGTGACTAGCTTTACGATTTTTTACCCATGATATATTTTTTCGCTGAAAACTACACTATAATCTCAAAAATTGATCAATAAATTATTATTTTCCTTCAGAGCTGACAAAGGACCTATCTGCAAAATTTAAAAATTCTAGGTTCAACGATTTGGGCTGTGCATATCTGAGTATATCAATCACTTTATATTTTTATTACAATCGTATATAAGAAGATATGCTTACAAATTTTCATCAGTACGCTTTAATACAAATATTTTTGTTCAATCATGGTGCAATTTGGGGAAAGCTTATTTGGCTATAATGTTTCAGTTTCTATTAAAAAAAATACTACGTATATTCCATGGTCCATGAGAGATATAGATCGATTACCAGTACCGTAATAAATTAAAGACCCTCTGTAGATCAAACATAAAATTAGAAATTTATTTATCCGAATTATTAAGAATGACGTACTTGTTACTAATAATGACACTCTTGATACGGCCACGTATATAATCATTGTAAAGATTTAACAATTTTAAATATACTTCCCTCTTTTCCCTTCTTTTTGCGTCGGGGTTTAAATATAAATCTACAACCATCACGGATGCAGTCAAAAATTGTATAATTAAGCCACGATGGCGTTAATGGATGATAATGTCGGCATTAATCAAAAAGATAAGCATTAATGGGTGGCATTGCAAATTAAATTACTTTGCTAGAAATGTTTTGTTTAAAAAATATATTTAGAAATTAGCTCCACGCTGTATCCCGCACACAACAGGGTAGGCAGAGGGAACCTAGTGTTAAGATACTCCGTTCCCCACTTTATGCCGAATTCTGGAGGCATTGCGTGTTGAGTGGCAGAACTCAACGCCGCGCTTAACCTCGACACCAGAGCGAAGAAATGGAAATATAAATTTAAGTAAATATTTCATCTCCTCGAGTGGGAATCGAACCTACAACCAGTCTGTATTGCAGTCACACCTCGTGCCGCTGCGCCACGACGGGCTTCAAAATTAAAAAATATATATTTCCTTTATATCCCGTATCCCAGTAATTTTGTCAGCGTAAACCTACAGTTGACTACTCCTTACACACTAATACCTTTAGTGTCTAATGTGTACATATATCTTTCACCGCGTTCTCATAAACTGATTACATAAAAAATATAATTTTCGATAAAGTATTGTAAAAATATATTTTCTTTTTATGATTACTTTAGTCTCTAATATGGTGAGGTTCCGCCTTACCGCCTTAGAGACTACAGTAAAGTAAGCATACAATTGATAAGCATTATGATAGGAGTATATGATTGGTGGCAACAAATCAATTGTGAAAATAAAAATATTTTTAAGAAATAATTAAAATACAAAAATATGGCACTCATGTATTCATAATTGTCGTTGTTGATTTTTATGGTATACATACGAGAATTTATATTACACTATACATTGATAATGATATAAAATTTTAAATCGATTTCTATGTAGTGTTATGTTTTCATTTGTAGATAACAAGTAGAGATAGGTTCTGATAAATCAGTCTATTTGTATATTGATACAATACAATAAAACACTAATTGATATTTTATGTTTATAATATTTTTTATCTTCTAACATTTAACGCATTGAGACAGTCTTGTCCCTCAAGACTTACTCCACCACTTTATTTTTCACTGTTTTAAATAAACCCCTACGCAAAAAGAGTGATGTGTTATAGGTTCGACTAATCTGTTTTTTTAGGCGCCAGCCATGGTACAGGTGCCCCTGCGAGCATGCGACTGTAAAGGCGTCAAGGGTACAATTCCCACTCACAACATCACACACACGACGAAATAAATAAAATATTTAATACTATTAAATATTTTATTTAAATATATATATATATATTTTTTTAAATATTATATATTTTATTTCCTCGTTCTGGTAATAAGGCAAAGCACAGTGCTAAGTTCCGCCACATAATATGCAATGCCTTCACAATTCGGCGGAAAGTTTGTAGTTAATTTGTAGGTATGCCCCTAAAACTAGTTTAACTATTACCTGGAGTAGTTAGCAGATCCATATACAATTGGCACAGCGTAATTATTTAACGCAAGCAATAGTTTCTCAGTTACATAATCTTCAGAGAAAGAGTTCTCCAGGGCAAAGTAGAAATAATAATTCCTTTGAATGATACCAAAACATTTATGAGGTTTAGTTTTAGGACAAGTGAAAACGCCACAATATCCATATACATCCACCGTCCAACCGTACACTTCTAACTCTTTTTGGATTTTCTTCATAAAGATCTCTCTTTCACTTTTAGTTGAACAGTGTGATACAAACCAAGCAGCGGCCTTGGACTTGGTTGACAGTTTGATTTTTACATCTTCGCCTATCGGCTCCAATTCTCGAGGCCATTTCATATCCATCTTCGGTCCAACTATATTACCATCTAAATTGTAAATTGTGATATATCCCCATCGGTAATCGGAATCGATTTTGTACGTCCATGTCCAATTGAAGTAGCTATCGTATATACTGTCGCATATAGGAAAGTTATCAGCGGACTCCATAGCGCCAAATATATACTTTTGCTCTGGAGATCTTCTTTTAGGGAGTTGTTCATGACTTAAGTTTAAAAACTCGCGCCCGTTGAAGACAACAGCATCGAATTGGCTTTCGTCGAGAAAACGTGTGTCGTTAGTTACGAAGCAGTTCGTGTATTTACATCTATTCCGCACAAACGCCGAGTTCCCTACTCTCATGAAATTAAACGGTGCCCGCGTACTGTTTGTCCATTGCAATATATATTTCTTATCTTTCTGTTTCATATACTTAAAACTTTTTGTAGTATTACTTTTGTACTCCGTGACATTTAAAAGTAAATAAAGAACAAGCACAAATACCACTAAAACCAAAAATCGATACACATTGGTCAAAATTTTAAATATTCTATACAACATTTTATCTTCAAAGTAACATTACGACTGTTTAACACCTTTAGGCATTTTATGTTTTACTTCTTATCTATCATAGTGTACCGCCCGCGGTTTCGTCTGCGTAGATCACACGACTACAGATTATTTATTGTTTTCATTATATTTATATCTTCGAAGGTAACAATTGTAGTGAAATACTATATGCTTTATATTTTTAAATTCCACTACCGTCCTACCTATCCGGTAAGCCTTAGACGGCGTTTACAATATAAGGGAACAAAAATATATTCTTAGCCTTCAGAAATATATGCCTCCAGAATTCCGCGGAAAATGATGAACGTGTGCCTTAACAATAGATTCTCTTTGCCTATTCTGTGTGCGGGATACAGCGGGAAGCAGATATTATATTTTTGGTGGCATAAAATTTCAAATTTTGTAAGTTACATATTTTATATTACAGATACTATATTACATATTTTTTTTAAAATCAAGTGCTTGAAGTGAATATTGTGCTAAACTGAAAGTTCTTTGTCTCAATAGTCAGCCATTGGACGAGTCAAAAGCTTGACCTTTGAACTTTACTATTTTGTATTGTGAATCTTAGTGTCCAACCTGCAGATACGTAATTACAACGTTACTCTCAAAGTAGCCGCAGCAGACACCTTACGTACGTTCCAATTTCACTTCAAACTGTGTTATTATTATTTTGTTTTATGTTTGTTTATTTATTTTATTTGCTTATTTAATAAAATAAATAAACGAAATAATAATAATTTATTATTTTATTTATTTATTATTATTATTTTTAACCGAGGCCAGTCGTGGCGCAGCGGCACTTACCTAACACCGATATCTCTTTGTTTGACCGATATATGATAAGCCACAGTCACAATCCAGTGTGTATACACCTGCACTCTGTACGTTAGGGTGAAGGAACACATCTTCGATATCAAGAATGGACATGTATCGAAGTCAGCTGTGTGTGAGCATACTGTGGATAAACCAAGCCACTACATTAGATTTGATAAACTCCAAGTCCTCACTAAGGAAAACAGATACATTCCTAAAATGATCCGCGAGGCTATTGAAATACAAAAACATCCTAATTTCAATAAAGAGGATGGCTGGAAACTTTCTACTACGTGGGATCCAATTATAAAATCATTAAAGTCTCAAAGCCACCATACCAGAGAGCAAGATACTATCAGCTCATTCTGCAGGAATCCAGGACATTACGCGAGGCAATTAAGAAATCGTTGGCGGTTTGATATAATAATTATGTCAACTGACAGACAGACGAATGCCACCTCAATCTACCCGTGACCACGGACTACTGCAAAGTGTGCGAAACGTCTGGTTTCCAAATACTGTGGATAAACCAAGCCACTACATTAGATTTGATAAACTCCAAGTCCTCACTAAGGAAAACAGATACATTCCTAAAATGATCCGCGAGGCTATTGAAATACAAAAACATCCTAATTTCAATAAAGAGGATGGCTGGAAACTTTTTACTACGTGGGACCCAATTATAAAATCATTAAAGTCTCAAAGCCACCATACCAGAGAGCAAGATACTATCAGCTCATTCTGCAGGAATCCAGGGCATTACGCGAGGCAATTAAGAAATCGTTGGCGGTAGTTTGATATAATAATTATGTCAACTGACAGACAGACGAATGCCACCTCAATCTACCCGTGACCACGGACTACTGCAAAGTGTGCGAAACGTCTGGTTTCCAAACAATGTATAAATATACAAAATATACGCGATTAATCCCGTTAAAATATTTTCATTTAAAATGTGTAATAATCGTGAAAATCAAAGAACTTATTATAATTGAAGATGTTGTGGAAATTTTAACATCTTACTCTCAGCTTTGTTGAGTCCTGAGCAATGTGACTAATTACAACATTTACTTAAATTTATATTTCCATTCCATCTTCACTCTGGTCTCGAGGCAAAGCGCGGCGTTGAGTTCTGCCACTCAACAGAATTCGGTAGAAAGTGGGGAATAGAGTGTCTTAACATAAGGCTGCCTACTCTGTTGTGTGCCGGATACAACGTGAAGCTGATAAAAAATATATAAGTAGCCTGACGTCTGACACACGTACGGAAGAAGAGTATTTAAAGCTTTGTGCAACACATGAACTGGTACCAGCTGACTCTTTCCCACTAGAAATGTAAACTATTTTGATCACATACTCTTCCGAAGTCATAAAAGTTCAGCCACATATGTATTGGATGCTCCATTTACTTACCATTCTCCTGTATGCATTTTCTGTGAAAATAGGGACAAAACATTTAGCACAGAAATGAAACGAACATTGCTTTGAAGCTGGCAAATCTACAGAGGATGCAGTCATGCATTTGGTAGATAACGTAGTACAATATCTTGACTGTAAATAACACTTTCTTAGCAGTCGAGAAAAAGAAGACTCTTGGTATATTCTTGGATCTTTCAAAAGCCTTCGATATGGGGTCTCTCTTCTCATCATTTAAATTGGAAAGTATCGGTATCAAAGATAGAGACAGAACACATTTCGTTATTATAAAGTACCGCAGGGCCATTTACTGGGACCCATTCTCTTTTTAATACATTAATGAACTCTGTAGTTTCAAAATACCGAACTTCAAAATTGTTTCATACTTAGTTGACACCGCCTTGCTTATTTACACACTTAAGTATAGTACAAAAGCTTTTTCTATTGTTATTAACTGGTAATCATTTAATATGCTAACATTAAATTTAGACAAAACTCAGTTTATGACATTTGGTTATAAGCGTTCCTTACCCTCTGAATCGTTCTCTCTCGAACTATATAAAGCCTGTCATTGTTCTAAAGTAGCCAGATCTTGCTCTATAAGGTATCTTCTCATCTTTGTCGATAGCCTTTTCTGGAAGAACCATATACAATCTCTAACTTTTCGTATACGAAAGTTAGCATTCATTTAAACAACTCTCCTTTACTAGAAATAGTACAAAGATATGTTCTTAAGGTCATGCTATCCAAACCTGTTCCTTTTCCAAAAGAAGATTTATATCAATCATGTTAGATGTTAATAGTTCGACAATTGTTTGTTCTTTGCTCTGATTTACGAAAGCATCGCTCAGTATATGTTCGATAAATGTAGATCTGATAAAATTTGTCAAATAGAATTGCGTCTAATAGCCTCTTCAAATCGACAAAATTATTATCTAAGCCCCATATTGTACAATGCTATCAATAATAAAATAAACATATATCTTCTAACATTCTATCTGGTTGTTAACTACGATTTAAACTACGATCAAACGACAGACCTCTTACGCCCAATATTAATAATCTATCACCTACGTCAATCTTCGATTGTTCCAATCTCTGGATTGGATAGATATATGGAACAATCGAAGATTGACGTAGGTGATAAATTATTAATATTGGGCGTTAGCCACTTAAATGGAATTATTTGTTTAATCTTTAAGCATACTGACATATACACATACTTATGACACACGCAAATGTAACAATATTGCACCTTAATATTTTACTGTTTTCCTTCCTTTTTTGTTTTTTTTTATTTCACTGTCATATTTTTCTTTTTTTTCTCAATTTTTCTTATATGCATAATTATTTACTTATTTAGAAAACGTATAAAAATTTTAACGTAGCGGGACTCGAACCCATACGAACGTATGGCTTGGCGGTCAGAGCTCCTGGCGTGAGCGGTCATAACTTTTGAAACGACGGTTGTGACGCGTGCGTTGATAACTGCGACACAGTTTCAATGGGCTTAAGATCCTTTTATTATTTGATTTTCTCCAAAAACTCATTACGAAAAAAAGGTGATTGCGGCAACAGATCCCTATATATATATATATATATATATATATATATATATAAGACGCACGCACAGCCGTAATGCCGCTGCTGGTAGAAATGTGAAATTTGGACAGATATTTATTTTTATAATGTGGAAAAAAAATTTTAGTGGATGCACTAAGAAGGGATTTTGAAAATTTTTTACCCTAAAGGGATGAAATGAAGGTTGAAAGTGTGTATGGTGTTTTTTAAATCGGCACCGGTTCATATAAAATTTGAAATTCAGACTCTTAAAAACATTTCAATGAACACGTGTTTCATGTTTTTTTAGAATTCACTCCATAAGGGTGGAAAAAGGGGTTAAAAGTTTATATTGAAAACATTTTAAATCGCCACCGATTTTTATAAAAAAATAAATTCAGACTGTTAAAAATATTTTATTGAACACGTGTTTCGTGGTTTTTTTTAGAATTCACCCCTAAGGGTGCAAATAAGCGGGAGAAGCCGCGCGCGCTCACTAGTTATGTATAAAACTAGTTCGTTACTGAGCAAATATATTATGTATAATAATATATAACCGTATTGTGTTACACAAGTTGTTATCATCAATTATGACGAAATTTGTCTAATATTACCTATCGTTTTTTTTAGCTTCACGCAGTAACCTGTCAAATATCTGCTATTTGTGTAGGAAATTAGCGTTTTGAATGGATAGAGAGATGAAAAAAATTGGAAAACACATAGTTGTGCTCTGCTTTTTCAGCTAAACAAAATTTGTGAAAATGACGATTTTTTTATCTTTATCCTCTATCAAGGTTTTGAGCTGTTCACCAATAAATTAGTCAGCATAAGAGTATGTACTTAGTTAGTCACTTTTAGCAATATCTTGTTGTGACTAAGCCTTACTAAGATATAATTTACGTCACTTTAGTCCAGTTAAGACTAATCAGTTTTATTAACTTCTCATTATCCTAATCTATTAATTTCTTAAGTATTTTATTTTAGTTAAAATCAGCTGATTCCGCATATAACAGGGCAAGCAAAAGGGACCTGTGAAGCGAAGTGTTGAGACACTCCGCTTCCCACTTTCTACTGATTTTTTGAGGCAATGCATGTTGAGTGGCGGAAATCAACACTGAGCTTTTGCCTATAATATAAATAATTATTAATTTCCCTAAGTGGGGATCGAACCCACAACCGCCGCGTCATCGTCGCTCTGCGCCACGACGGCCTTTATTTTTATTTAATTTTTTTAAGCAGAGTAAATCTAGTATCAAGACACAACTCCGTTCTCTACATTACCGGACACATTTTTTTTTAGCTTCACTCTGTATTCTGCATAGAATTATATGGAGTAGGCAGAGCCAACCTAAAAATCTAGTAGTAGAGATTTAAGACACTCCGTTACCCACTTTCCACTGAATTTAGGAGGCATTGCTTGTTGAGAGGAATGGACTCATAAAAGTAGCTGTAATCGTGACGGTCGTGATCCACCCGAGGGAATGGTAGACAACGCGGCGTTGAGTTTCGCCACTCAAGACGCAATACCTCGAAATAAGACATTGCGTGAGGAACGAAATGTCTCAATATTAGATATATAACTTATAAATGAAAACGGCTTCTCAAGATCGATCTCGGACTTTAGAACGGTTTATAAATAGCGGGCCTGCCTATACTAATATGCAGGAAAAAGCGAGCATTTCTTAAATGTTTTAAAACAGGTCTTTATCAAATAGGTAAGTTTTTTATGGACGATTAGGCAAACGTTAATCTTTATCTTATCTTATTTTGGAGATACACGCACGTCATATATTTCTGTATCATAAATAATATTTGGTAATATGTTGTTAACTCTTTAATAGCCACTAAGTATAAAGTGACATAACTACAAAAAATAAAATATTAAAAATGTTCTATTTTTTTTTTCTCTTTTTACTATATACTTCTAAAGAGTTTCCATTTTCAATTCCTGGTCCAGCTCTATGATATTATAATTATTATTGTATTGTCTCTAAGCTGTGAGTAATTGCTAAATATTGTAATCAGTTTTAAGAAAAATGTTACAATTATAGTTTTAAATTATCAAAATTATCAGTCTGTTACTTTCATTATTTAAGAACTGATATGAAATCTAATATAAAAAATTAATACGTAGCGTTTGGCGCTCCGTTCTCTCTGACTACCCCGCTAGGGATAAAGCGTGTAGGTAATTTAAGTTAATATCATATAAAACCTATTTTTTTAGTTAATTTATACTAAAAGGTTATTTAAATGATCTAAATAAAAATAATAAGTTTAGTTTGTTTATCAACAAAAAAATGTCGAAAACTTTGATAACAGTAAAAATATTAGAAACATTCGTAGAAATTACAACTTTATTATGCCTCTTCTCATTATAATAAACTTAGAACACTATAATAACGAAGATAGTTTCAGGCCTATTCCAACTCTTACGAATGGTTTTGGCTAGTTCACAGGACGCAGCTTGCGTACGCAAAAAAAATAAAGGACAAAAAATATATAAAAAGTGAAACCACTATACTTAAAACAGAACATTTTATGAGCACTCCTTTGCAGGTGAAAGTGACTAAGTTGTGGAACAATCTACCGCTAAATGTTAAGCGATCAAAATCTTCAAATATATTTCAAAAAATAGTTAAAATTATTATTTAAAGGATGATTCACCTTGAGATGACATCGATATACACAACTCATTATTGTATATAGTATAATTATAGTAGAAACCGCTGATTAGCGATAAGACCGTCTTTTGTGCGGCAATTGCTTTTTTTCTCTTTTTATTTGTTTTTCCTAATAAGGATATAAAATTAAAGTGTAAATAAATAAATAAATACAATAAAAAGATAGATAGGCCATTTTATCAGGTCCTTGTATTAATTATTTATAGTAATCATCGTATGCTGAATATTTTATGGTCGTAATTTGCTTACTAGAATAATAATTAGCTTAGCCAGTCACGATTAACGCTCTCTATATTCTATAACAGAACAAATGAAATCGTGATACGTACTCGTACGTAATATTATAGACAAATAATAAAGAAACAAAATATGTATGTATGAATGTAAAAATGAATGACTTGAGACGTCTGCCATTGTTTTTTTTTTAGCTTCACGCTGTATCCCGCATATAGCCCGAGTGGGAATTTAGTTTTGGAGATTTTTATGTTTAAAAAAAATCAAAGTGTGTCTCTAAATGCGATATGTTTAAAAATAAAAAAAATCTAGTTACCTTGAGTAGTTGGCTGCCCCATAGACAACGGGCACAGCATAATTATTTAACGCTGTAAGAAGTTTCTCCGTCACATAATCTTCAGCGAAGGAATTCTCCAAAGAAAAGTAAAAGAAGTAGTCTTGCTCGATCAGTTCAAAGCATTCATTTCTTTGTGATCTTGGACAACTGTACGTTCCACATGAACCATATATATCCACAGTCCAACCGTATACACGTAATTCTTCCTGTACTTCACTCACAAAAACCTCTCGTCCGCTGGTAGTATGACAATGAGACACAAACCATGCTGCTGCCTTCTTTTTACTGGATAACTTATCCTTTAGATCTTGATTAATAGGGTTTAATTTAGGCCACTTCATATCTATAGCCGGTCCCACCACATTACCTTCTAAATCGTAAATCGTGATATAACCCCATCGGAAGTCAGAATCCAGCCTATATGTCCAAGTCCAATTGAAGAGTCCATCTAACATGTGATAGCAAGCTGGAAAATTATCTGGTGATTCCATAGCACCGAATATATATTTTTGCTTAGGTGACCTATAATGTGGCATCATGAAAGGCCACAGGTGTATGACATCGCGGCCATTAAACGCGATCGCGTCGAAATCAGTCACGTCCGCGAAATATTCACTATCGTCGGTAACATAACAGTTTGTGTACTTACAATTATTTTTTATAAACGCAGAATTGCTTTCTCCCATGAAATCGAAAGGTGCACTGTATCGTCTCGTCCATTGCAATATATATTTTATATCTGGCCGTTTCACATAAGACAATGGCTGTCCAGTAGTTAATTTATATATTTTCATATAATGCATGTAAAGGAACCACACTGAGAACAAAAATAAACAAATAAATTTCACTGGCGTTATCCTGAAGAATCCACGACGTACTTTGGGCAGCATTTTATAACAATCATAATTATTTATTAAACAATTTATTTAGTTATTTATTTGTAGACATTTCCTACGAACACATGTTACGCGAGTGCACCACTACTTCCATATAGCTATAATATATTTTTATTTATCACACCTATCGTTATCAATGGATATGCATGTTTAGTTTCTGTACAATAGACGACTTCGAAGGAACCGCACGTTCAGTTCTATTCAATCTAAAACAACAAATAGAAGCCCTACCTTAGTTTTATTAACAGAGTTGTAAAATTGAAAAACAAATCAACAGTCATTATTAAGAACAAAGTCCGAGAACATTATCAAAAGATATGCACTTATTGGTCGTAGATTACAAATTGACACAAATATTATAAAGCTGAAGAGTTTCTTTGGTTGAACGCGTTAATATCAGGTACTGGGCTGAATTGGAAAATTATTTTTGTATTAGATTTTATATACAGAAAAGAGCTCTTAGATTTTCCTCATAGACCATGTAGGTGCCGTAAGTCATTTAAACTATACTGGTAGACAGACGCTGTATCGTACCGTTAATACGTGTTATGTATTGAACGAAAAATATTATACAAAAATAAGTACCAACCAAAAAAGATAACCACAAAAGATTAGATTATATACTGTACCCGATATACGTATGTTGAAAAAGAACTCTAATAGTTACCAAATACTGGTTAAAGCAAATTTAACTAAACTTTACTATAGTGACTACGAAAGTAAACGATAGATATAAGATAACTACTGGTATATTGCATATCAAAGCTGCTTTAGACGTAGTTTAGTAGACTGTCAAATATCAAAGAACATTAAAATGTACAGGCCGCCCTCGTGTCATAGAGAAAAAAGACAGCGTCATTTCATTTTATTTCTCTGCTTTGATAGACAAAGTGCGAAGTTGAATTTCACCACTCAAGACTCCAGTTTTATTAAAATTGGCAGAAAAGGAGTCGTGGGTTGGATAATAAGTAGTATAATTTAAAAGAAATATTTGTATTTATAATATTAGAGGCCAGTAGTGGCGCAGCCACAAGAGTGCGACTTTAAGCGTGATAGGTTGTGGGTTCAATTTTGACTCAAAAAAAATAAAAATTTAATGTATAATTTTAGATGAATTATTCCGCGTAAATATTTAATATTTCATTTCAGAAAGGCAGAAAGAAAAACTTATAATTACAGATGTTTAACAGTTTCAATTTAATAAGAATTTCGAAGTAGCTTGATGAGAACGTATTGATTAGTGGTCAGAGCGCTTCGACGGTTTTCAAAAGGCGCGGGTTCAAATCTCGCTACGTTGAAATTTTTATACGTTTTCTAAAAAGTATTTTTCTTTCCTAAGTGTTGAAATAGATAAAAATCTCAAACTTGTAATATGTATTTAAATAATGTAAGTTTGAATAATGTGGCTCTATTTGCCATCAGAGAAATAGTATGTGAAATATAAATATTGTCATAAATAGGAATCGAACCCGCAACTACCGCGTAGATACTACTAACAACGTCACGATAGAGTCACATATCTTTCAGACGTTTAATTAGACAATTATTATCTACTGAAAACAAATATTCTGAGAATTCACATTTAAAGTTTAGTTTAGTAATAAGAGGGCCCAATAATGAGAACGTGATACTCTTGGTCGTCTATTTTATACTAATTAGTAGTAATAACGTCCTCCGCCTAATAACAGTCTCCGTCAAACGAGACTTAATTCTCATATATTAAATATTTTAAAGTTTCCATATCTCAAAAGGAAAAAATAGAACCTTTATAAGTCTTTGTTGTTCGTCTGTCCGTCGATCAAGACAATTTATTTCGATTTCGTATTCGTATCGCGTGGAGGTATCAAGCTGAAACTAATATTAGACATTCAAGTCTACCATCTCCCAGAGCACTAAAAAATTAAAGCGTCTACTAAGTCAATGCTATCAAAAGGCGCATCATTGTTGCTGTATTTTTTCCGAAATTTTACGCGTAATCAAAACTTTTTGATTACTTCCTAGACCTGTTATGAAATTTAGCACGAAATGAGTACTTATAATACAAATAAATGAAAAATTCAGAAAAGTGATAATTTATAGATATTTAATAGAAAAATATAATTAGTTTATATAGATAGGTACGTTTATTTCATACAAAATTTGTGTGTAAAAGATTTTGTAACAGTAGTACAATTTGAACTTGTATATCCTTAGCATAAAAGGAATTATCTGTCAATTTTTTTATTATATCTTATTAGCTTGTACCCGCGGCTACTATAGAAATAACTAAGTGTTGTCACATGTAACACATTCTTTCTATGGTCTTGATGAGTCATCGAAAAAAAATCGAAAACTGTAGTCCCTGAGACATCCAGATTCAACCAAATAAACTCTAGCTGTTATAAATAATATCAATATAGTTACTTATTTAGAAAACGTATAAAAACTTGAACGCAGAGGGACTCGAACCCGCGCCTCCTGGAAACCGACCAGGCGCTCTGACCACTAAGCCATGCGTTCTCGCCAAGCTACGTCGAAATTTTTATACGCTTGTTACAACTTCTGCTAACAACATAAATAAGTTGTAACAAGCGTATAAAAATTTCGACGTAGCTTGGCGAGAACGCATGGCTTAGTAGTCAGAGCGCCTGGTCGGTTTCCAGGAGGCGCGGGTTCGAGTCGCGCTGCGTTCAAGTTTTTATACGTTTTCTAAATAAGTATTTTTCTTTCCTAAGTGTGAAATAACACTTTTAAAATGTTTAAAAATATTTAAAAAATAGTTTCTCTCTTGCCAAACGATAATTCTTAGTAATTATCTTTGGGTAGCGGAAATTTGTAAAAATCTCCCTACAGAGATGCTAATAACATAAATAAGCTGTAACAAGCGTATAAAAATTTCGACGTAGCTTGGCGAGAACGCATAACTTAGTGGTCAGAGCGCCTGGTCGGTTTCCAGGAGGCGCGGGTTCAAGTCCCGCTGCGTTCAAGTTTTTATACGTTTTCTAAATAAGTATTTTTCTTTCCTAAGTGTGAAATAACACTTTAAAAATGTTTAAAAATATCAATATAGTTTTTAAATATCTCATTATTTTTCTTTAAAAAAAATACTTGAAAATATTTTTTAATTCATGTTTATTTCTAAAATAACACGTACATTTAACAAAAAGCTCATTTCAATTTGACAATATTAAGGTCAAATTACATTTACATTAAACATTTAGAAAATATATCACTTTTTAGAGTTTCTTCTTTTATTTTTCACATTCATAATAAAGAAAGTCTTTATAATAGTCTTTAACTCGTAAATACAGCTGTAGATCTAGTTTTGAAATATTCATATAATTTTTCACATTTATTGAGTGAAAATCTTTAAAATTGTCTTTTTTATACTGCTGTAGATTTAGATTTGTAATATTCGTGTAAGACGCGGCATCGCTCGTGTCGCGCGCAGTGTAGCCGCGCGGGCGGATGTCAGGCGGGCCCGCGCGGCTTGGGTGCCTCTAACCGCTCGGGAACAGCTGTTAGGGAGGTCTCTGCGAATCGAACTCCTAGTCGTGGTCTTACTCGTCCATTCTGAAATAAACGTGGAATTATACGAATGTTGGTTGCAAGGACTTACTTTTGATTACTATTTAATGTACATTTTGATATACGATAACTAAACCAGTGTCGTCAATATCTTCCTAAACGCCACACTAACGCCCACATTATCTAATAAAGAAATACTATTTTAAAAACATTCCACTGAGAAGAATGCGAACAAGTAAGCACCTTGTGCGAGTTATTTAATATAAAATTAAACTCACGTTTCTAGGAGATGCCAGTTTCTTATAACAGGTTAAAGAATAACCCCTCAAAATACGTAATAATCTAGCTATTTTATCTATATATATAAAATGACATGTACCTGACTGACTGAGGTAAGACGCACGCATAGTCGTAACCGCTGTGCGTAGAAGCGTGCAATTTGGACATATGTTTATTTTCATTATCTGGACATCCATAAAGAAGGGATTTTGAAAAATTTTAACGGTACAGGGATGAAATAGGGGTTGAAAGTTTGTATGGATTTTTTTTAAACCGGCACCGATTTTTATAAAATTTGAAATTCATACTCTTAAAAATATTTCATTGAACACGTGTTTCATGGTTTTTTAGAATTCACCTCCTAAGAGCTCAAATAAGGGGTTGAAAGTTTATATGGAAAAATCTTTAAATCGTCACCGATTTTTATAAAAACTTAAATTCAGCTGTTAAAAATATTTTATTGAACACGTGTTTCGTGGTTTTCGTGGTTTCAGAATTCACCCCTAAGGGTGCGAATAAGCACGCGAAGCTACGCGCTCCCACTAGTCTGACTATAAAAATTAAAATAAAATCAGCTTTACGCTGAATCCCGCACGCAGCAGGGTAGGCAAAGGGAACCTAGTGTAAAGACACTCCGTTCCCCATTTTCCGCCAAGTTCTGGAGGCATTGCGTGTTGAGTGGTAGAACTCAACGCCGCGCTTTGCCTCGACACCAGGGCGAAGAAAATGAAAATATAAATGAAAATCGAACCCACAACCAGTCGATTTTATAGTCACACTTTGTGCCCTATTCCTATAGGAATTCCTATATAATATTCCTATAATGCCTTAAATATCATATGATACTAAAATACGATACCATACTCTACAATTCAGCTAGTTATAATAATTATATAATTATTCGGGGTAGTATTTATAAATCCAACTACAATGAGTGTTACCTTGACGGGTTTCACTAAGCACGTGCCGGGACTGTGGTTTCTGTGTTTCAACGAACTCGATCCAGAATTACCTGGAATCATAATTTAATAATATATAAAAAATAAAATAGGCAAAAAATGTCAACATATAACGTTATCCATTTTTGACTATAATTATAACCAGATAATCTAATAATAATATATGTTTAAACACAATATCTATATCTTTAATGAAATTGAATATTATAAAATTTCATCCTATTCAATAAAACAGTTATTTGTAACAATTTTCTTGAACTACATTATTTTAAATGGTATAACTTTTTATTTATGAGCCGATTGAAATAAATTTAATGTTATATATACTTAATGTTAAGGTAAGCTTGCCAAAATACAATGGTAAAAATTGCATTAAATCAGTTAAATCATTCCTGAGATTAGAGAGAACAAACACATAGACAAACAGACAACGGGATGGATGTCACTGAGATTTGTGTATCTGACGTAATCGTCTGGCCAGATTTGAGAAAACTATAATGAACGACACCGGCACTTGTCCACGATGCTTCCGATTATCGAATGAATCTAGTTTTCATCACAGAATGTAACTCAGCAGTAGAAGCGCGTTTTTGCGGTTTGCTTTACTCAATTCATGAGGAACCTTTCAAGCTTTTTAATCTTTCCAATTTGCGTCAAGTGGATTAAAACAGTTTTATCACTAACACCGCATCTTGTAGCTAACTCGGACGTGGTTTGCGATGGATTAGCTTTCACAATAACGTTAATTTTTTCATTATCAACTTGGGTCTTCGGCCGTCCACGGGGCTTATTCTGCAGGTTGAAATTTCCTGAACGAAAACTTTCAATAAAATAGCCGTTTCTGCAGCACTGGTGCCACTGTGGTACTTGCACTTGTAATAATAACGCGATATTAAAAATTTTCCAGTTTATAAACTGAGTGACGAACACAGAAAAAAACTGAAAAAGAAAAAAACAAATGAATCATTCATTTGTTTTCTCTTCTGGTTACGAAACACGAAACACAAACACATGTGTAAATAGCTGTTTAAATTTGAATTTGGAATATTTAATTTTTAATTTGGAACCAAAGGGGAGTTTTGTGATTAGTGGCCAGTACGGCAAAACGTAGTTCAGGCAATCATGTTAATAGTTAAAAAAACAAGTCAGATTTCCATTAATGACTCATGAAAACAATAAAAATAATCAGTTTGAGTGTTCGTTGTTACTACTAGTCTAGAATATGCTCAAAAAGGACCATTTGAGTTTCTTTTTCTTCTGGGGAGTTTCTGTTGTATCCTAAAAACCGTTAAACTGCAGCTACGTGTGTATAACAGCCCGCTAATTGTGAGCCTATTATACATTAGCAGTACCAACCACAAATTGGTGGAGAATAGTAGTTATTGTATTAAATATATTTTTGACGAGAAACGTCCCGATTGTAATTTAACACAGATTATATCATTCTGTAGTGTGTTTGTGATAATCACGATGTTTGTCTTTAAGCACATTTCCATATTATGTATATGGAAGCGAACAGGAGAGAAAAGTGTGAAATAAAAAAAAACTAAGCTTTTCTCGTAAGAAATTTGGAAACACAGTGTCGATGGTACTGGAGGAACGTTCGAACCACACAAGAAGATGTGTATAAAGAAATTGATAACATTGGACGAGGCAAAAGAGCAAAGAAAATTAAAATAAAACGCGCGAAGCTGCGTATGGGTAGCTTTTAATATTTTTTTATTAATACATTTTTGTTATTATTTATTTATTTAATTTACACATAAAGTAAAAAATATATTAATAAATGATACGAAATACACATCTCCCACAAGGTGTTAATAATGGATGACGAATGTACCGTGTACACTGTGATTCATATGCCACTATAATCGATGATGAATCTAACCTACATTTCGTCAACACGATATGTGTTTATCTATACTAATCTATACTTCTATATTAATATTATAAAGAGGTAAGATTTGCACACACATAAACTAATAATCCGATTTCAAAAACTCTTTCACTTTTAGAAAGCTGCATTTTCACTGGCCAATATAGACTATACATTTACAAAAAAAATTGAGATCCTTAATAAAAATGTAATAATACAACCCAAGGTGTGAAGAAATTCATCTTAAAAATTCTATCATTACGTGCGCTGCGAAAACTAAACTATTGAAGATATAACAAAACAATGTTCTACAGTATTATAGAACACATCAATATCTATAAAAAAGTCCGGGATACCATATGTCCAACTACTGTAGTTATGGCAATATAAATATTTTTTTGTATTTTATAAGTTGACAAAAGTGTCGACAATAATCAAACCATATTATTTTTACCTCTGTATTAATTAATCCCTATGCTTTTAAATTATATTTTATTAAAGATAATTTCAATATCTGTAAAATACATTTTAAATTAAAAAAATAGGGCATTCTATTAAAAAATATATAACAAAGTTAAAAATATCAATGTAAAGAAAATCATGTAATAATAAAAAATGCGGAGTGTTGAGTCTCGCGCACCGTAGCGGCGTGACTCTACGGGGGTGAAGGGGAGGTTCATCGATATCATTAAAATTATCAAAACAATCGATTAGATTTTTTGTTTCTTTATTTGAATTGAATAGGACCCGAAACTACGGGACGATAAACGTGTAAAAAATACCACTTACTGTACTTAAACAAACAAATAAAAAAAATCAGCTTCACGCTGTATCCCGCACACAGCAGGGTAGGCAGAGGGAACTTAGTGTTAAGACACTCCCTTCTCCACTTTCTGCCGAATTCTGGAGGCATTGCGTGTTGAGGGGCAGAACTCAACGCCGCGCTTAACCTCGACACCAGAGCGAAGAAATGGAAATATAAATTTAAGTAAATATTTCATCTCCTCGAGTGGGGATCGAACCCACAACCAGTCGATTTTGCAGTCACACCTCGTGCCGCTGCGCCACGACTGGCCTCTAAACAAACAAATAATTAATAAATTTAAGCGGGCGAAGCCGCGAGCTCGTCGCTAGTATGAAAATATTTAAGCTACTTTTGTTTCTCCATTCGAATAAGAAAAAGTACAAAAATACAGTTTGTGGTTTTGCTAAATGGAATAAAAATTTATTCAACAGGTTGAGTTTTCTTGATTTAGATACTCTTTATCCATACAATGTGGAGAACAAAAGATTTAAAAAAAATATTCTACACATACCAATAAATAATGAAAGCTTACTGTAAAGTTACTCCGGTCCCTATTTCCTGCTCAATTTTGAGACACTCGCCGCGCTTTGTTATACAAAATCAGAGAAATTTATATATTGATTTAGCTTCACGCTGTATCTTGCATATAGCAGGGCGGGAAGTTGGTCCGTTTCCCACTTTCCATATTTTTTTTAAATATTTCGCTTTGGGTAGAGGAAGTCAACGCTGAGCCTTTTCTAGATACCAGAGCAACGAAATGAAAATATAAAAAAAAAATGCAAATCCCTAGAGGGAATCCAGCCCAAGACCGTCATGTTCACAGTCATACGCGTGTGCCGCTAAGCCACAACGGTCTCTGAATATTATTTTTGATAAAGTCACTTCAACATGTGGAAATCAGTTATCGCACGTAGAATCAAAAACTGTCTTACGTTGTCGTCAAAACATATTATAGATAAATTTAGTTTTCTGAACACAATATCCCCTTTTAAGCTTAAGTACCATTATTTAGTGTACATCCGCTTCTATTGTTAGTTGTGATTTATAATCGTTTGCGGAATTAAATCTTCGGTCTCTGAGTAAATTGAGAAAATACGACGATTCTGTTTAATTATTTACCTTTCCTAAATTTATTTATTACTCTAAGGAAAATGTGATACAATTCATTGTTGAGTAAAGTACCTAGCATTTTAAACATCAAACTTGATTTTCATTAAATTATTTAAGCAAAATAATATGGATGAAAATTTTGAATGCACTTCCAATTTCCGATTAACGGTATCAATTCGGTCTCATTTGTTACTGATTCCGCTTGTTTCTGGATGAAGAATGCTAGACGTTCAAGTAGATTGTTTAAAAACAATAATATTAACGAAAAACATATAGGTATACTACATTGGTTGTGGGTTCCATCCCCACTCGAGGAAGTGAAATATTTATTTTAATTTATAGTTCCATTTATTCGTTCTGGTGCCGAGGCAAAGCGCGGCGTTAAGTTCCGCCACTCAACACGAAATGCCTTCGGAATTCGTTGAAAAATGGGGAACGGAGTGTCTTAACACTAGATTCCCCTTGCCTACCTTGCTGTGTGCGTACACAGCGTGAAGCTGATGCAATTACTTCTATTTTTATTTTTTTTGCATATCGCGTTGTTAAGTCGTATTCTTTCTCTGCCAGGGCGTTAGTCCGGGCCTTAGTTGTCAGGGTCTGTATTCCGGCTCATTGAACTCCATTTTGCAAGGTCTTCAGCATCCTCGGTGGTTGGTCTATTGACTCTCATAACCAGCATATCATACATCCAGCTATCCTTGCCTTGGGCGTTCTAAAAGTGTAACTCCAAGGGGACTGACAAGGCGATATAGCAAGGCACTTTTTTCCGACACAGGGCCTATGCCTACGCACAACGTGGCCATATTAACTCAGGCGACGCTCTCGAAGCTTGAGTAAGCTTGCTACGTCACGGATACCAAGACCAACCGCAAATGAATGAAGGCTCAGACCGTCTTGCGCAGCACAACTACCTCAACATCATCATTTCTATTATATGATGCTCATGAGAGTGCTGAGATATATATTGGCCAAATTTCGCAACTGTTTAACAAACTGGTCGAATTATGTTCTTGTACATCAGTCAGGTCACTGGTCACCGGTCACTGTATGTTAGTGACGAAACTCAACACTGTTTTTTATGGTTCTATACTTTTAAGGGAAAAAAGGAACCCTATAAGATCACTTTGTTGTCCGTCCTTCTGTTGGTCAGTCTGTAACGCTTGGAGATATCAAGTTGATATTCAAACCATATGTTTAGATCGACGGTCCCTTGACTTTTACTTAAAAAAAGATATAACCGTTTAAACTGCAAACGCGCATTTCGACACTATATAGGGAATCAAAATTAATAGGATACTTCTGGTTGATTTAGAATTATGAATTTGGCATCTGTACTAGTTTAGGAAAAAATCTGAAAATTATACATTTGTGGTTAAATCTTAAAAAATAATAGCCTTAAAAAGAGGGCAAAATTAGGTATTAAAGCCGCTAGTTCAACTGAGATATCAGTTGAAAGGGTTCTGGCTAAGCTGAGTTTTAGAAATTTGAACTTCAGAAAAAGCTCGAACGAACGGAACCCCCGGGAGTGAGCCTGACTCGCGCTTGTCCGGTTTCTTTTTTGGTTTTTTAACTTCATGCTGTATCTTCATAGTAAAGGATACTCAGAGCTTAGTTCTAAGACACTTCCAATTCACTTTCCGCCGCATTCTAGAGGCATTGCGTGTTGATTAGTGAACTCAACGCCGCGCTTTACCTCGTTACCAGAACCGAGAGAAGAAAAAAAATAAAAAAAAAGACGAGAGACGAAAATATTTAAAATTTCATTCCTCTGAGTGGGGATCAAACCCACAACCTGCGCGTTTACTTGTGTGTCTTGTTTAGTGTTTACCTATATTATAGCGTATTATTAGGTATTGTTAGTATATTTAATATAACAAAATGTAATTGCAAATCCATGTAACACTAATGTACTATTTAACCTGACCAACTTAGAAAAGTTTTGCACGTAAACAATAGAACTAAAGTTTTGCAACCGCTTCCTTTGAGAGGAAAGTAGAAGTTGAAAAAACACTTTTCTTCACCACCAAGTGTCCATTTTTAGATTGGAAAGGGAGGTTTATATAGTTTGACATATCTATAAGGTATATTTTTCTAATTGGATATTTGATCATGTTAACCTAGTAAGATCTTTAATTTTCATGAATATTACACATTTTAAATGAAAATATGACAACCTATTAAGACTTCCAAGTACGTGTGATAATTTCTTGTAAGTATGTTTGTATGCTTGTCCAAAAATTTCTCAAAGATTAAAAGTCGTATCGACAATATTTTACTCCACCGCGGTTTCACTTACCTGACTAGGAAAATGGAAATAGGGTGAATTTTAATTTAAAAAATAAAAATTATCATTCCAGATTGGGGTCAATTAAATAACACAATATCGTCATCATAAATTTTATCGTTATATTGGTTATATATATAATACATTTAAAATTGTAATTTCATGTAACAACTGTATACACTTGTACAAACTACCTTTAGAAACGAGCTTGCGAAATCTATTCATAAAGTTTCGCTACGTTTTCCTTTGAGAGGAAAGTAAAAGTTGAAACAATGCTTTTCCTGACAATTAAGTACTGTACAAATCTCTATATTTTCTATTTTACTTTGCACGTATTTTTTTATATTATTTTATTTATAAGCAAAAAGCAAGCTTTTATTTAAAAGGTTAGTTGTATTTAAAGGAAAATTTTATGCATAAAATGCAAAAGCTTGTGGCGTGTTAGAATTTATAATAATTTATTCGGTTTTGATTCTTAATTATATGCACTAAATTACATGTTTAGTTTTATCTTAATATTATCATTTCTGCATCGTTATTGCAAGATGTTTTTTCACTCAATCTGATCAGGTGCTTGATATTATTTAAAACTAGAGTGTTACTCAAGGCAAATCAAATGAGTCACATACACGACCTGATTACCTTTCATAGTTTAGAAGTCCCTTTGGTTTCTTTCTGGCTTCATTTCCTATCTCTAGTTGTATTGTATTTAATTAATCGAATTACTTTATTTGATACCTATGAGATGGGCTGTGTAAAATTCGTAGTACGTCATTTTGTTGCGGCGGCCATTAGATAGTTGTTAACTATATTCATAATATGTAATTTCATTGTCATCAGAACTGAAGTCGTAATTCAAATTTCAGCTCAATCGGATACTAGGAATGTTAGCGTACTCGTGTAAGAGGGTAGATTTAGGTGGAAAATAACTATAAAAGCAGTGGAATTGTGTCAGTCGGGGGCACTCGCTTGTAAGTGACGGCCCCTGTTGGAAGGAAACTAGTGTGAAGTATTGTTAGTAGGTGATACATATCACTTATTGCAATTATATAGTATCTCTTTCAAAATAGTTTAGAATCATATAGACGATGTGTGTTTTTAACGTGTTTCTTTAAAAACGATACCCGCTTCCGATTTTTAACAGGAAGTGGTTCAAAATGAGCTTGCATTATTTCACATACATTATCAAACTTAACACCACAAGTTAAATAAATATTCCTTAAAAATTGTAAAACTTTTTATAAAAAAAATATTTAAATATAAATTATTAGAAATTAAATTCTAATTATTTTTCTAAAATAAGTAATATTTTTTTCTCTTACGAAGTAAAAAGTAGGAAAACCTATATATCTTTCTTCTTGATTAGCCATTTCTAAACTTAAATTCGTATTTTTAATGACAAACAAAAAGCTTCACGCTTTTACCCACATAACAGGGCCAGCAAAGGGTACCTAGTGTTATGGCACTTTCCCTACTTTTCCCGCCATTTTCAAAATATTGCGTGTTGAGTGGCGGAACTCAACGCCTCGCTTTTTGACTACTTGTGTGGGTATAATTTAAATATAATCATTTCCTCGAGTGGGGATCAAACCCATAATATTGCACTGCGACACGGAGTATAGAGAGTAATAAATTATTTATAAAAAAATAAATTATAAAAGAGGCCGGTCGTGGCGCAGCGGCACGAGGTGTGACTGCAAAACCGACTGGTTCTGGGTTCGATTCCCACTCGAGGAGATGAAATATTTACTTAAATTTATATTTCCATTTCTTCGCTCTGGTGTCGAGGTTAAGCGCGGCGTTGAGTTCTGCCACTCAACACGCAATGCCTCCAGAATTCGGCAGAAAGTGGGGAACGGAGTGTCTTAACACTAGGTTCCCTCTGCCTACCCTGC
>JAATLQ010037981.1:0-10200 GCA_013421005.1 Heliconius erato x Heliconius himera | reverse complement strand
AATTATTTATTATCCAAAAATATTTTTTAAAGAACAACAAGTGATCTATTCAAAATTAGAATAAAGAGGAAAAATTTTGTATATTCCGAATAACCTTTTGCCTAAAACTTTTAATTTGCTGACGGAAGTTTATAAAACTTTTTTGCCATGTGAAAAAAATATACAAATTCACAATCATGTTTATGCAATCATTAGACCCATTCATTGCCCCCTCTGGAAATCGAATCCACAAATCAGTACCGCTGCACCACGACAGCCTTAAAATAAAAGTAATAAATATAATGTAAATAGCACTTTTGTTTTTGACTGTATATTTTGACGCACTTACATATTTTGTGGACGACGCAGATAGAACTTAACAAAAGGCTTCTCTATTGTCTATTTTTGACTTGTTTAATATTTGCTTTTCGTTTTGTGTGACTCATAAAATACAAAAGAAGAGAGAAGTAGAGATATGGTCTAAAAATTTTGTTTCATATATTTTTAAATAAAAATCAGCTCAATTGACAGTCTGGACAATCTCGAATCTCCATTACAGTACTACGAAAATAAAATATTTGTTCATTTAAACTAAATCTTAAGTATTTTAACTTAACTTAACTTAACTTCACGCTTTATCCCTTGCGGGGTAGTCAGAGAGAACGGAGCGCCAAACGCTACGGTCTCTACATACCTCTTTCGCCTCGTCCACTCTCATCAACCTCTTCATACATGCCCTTCGGGGGGTCCTCATGCTTTTTACGTGACCTTCCTCCAGTATCTTTGATACTGTGTTTTCGAAGGTCAACCGAGGTCTCCCCCTACCTCTCTTACCGCTCACTTTTCCATCATAAATCTTTTTTGCCATTCTTTCATCACTCATTCGTTCGACGTGAACAAACCAGCTGAGCACGTTCTTCTTCATTCTCACCGTGACATCCTCTCTAGTACCTGCCATTCTGCGTACCTCTTCATTGCGGATTCGATCAGCTAAGCTGACTCCGCATATCCTACGAAGAGATCGCATCTCCACAGCATTCATCTTTCTTTCATTCTTCTTCTGTAGTACCCACGTTTCGCTGCCGTATAACAGAGTCGGTACCAAAACTGCATTGTGTACGGCCAAACGCGCAGCTGTGCTGACGTTTCGCCGTCTCATCAATGCAGCTAAGGCTCCGTTAACCTTGTTACCGGCAGCAATACGCTTTTCCACATCCATCTCGTATCTTCCATCTCTACTGAACATACTTCCCAAGTATACCACTTCATTCACTTTTTTTCATTCATTCACGACCATTATATTCAGTAAGTATTTTATCGCACTTATTTCTACTAGACATTTTCAATTAATTACTAAAAAAACAAAAATCTATTTTAAATCAATTAAAATAATTCATGTTTTAAATGACAGATGTAAGCAGCTGATTGATCTTGACACCTTGTCTAATGATTCTTGCATTTTTTGGTTCACTCGTTTCGCTTGTTTCGATACGTTTTGGGTGCTTCCCCGTTTGTTTCCTACTTGTACCCTTTGTACCCTTGCTCCCCCAGTTGACACCGAAATCTTTTGTATCTAATGACGACCACGCTACGGATTGTACGATAACCTCACTTTTATGAAATCTCTAATAACTGAGCTCTGAGATTGCCAAAACTCACAGAATTTTCAGGAAGGAGTGATGTACCTGAATCTATTAGATCATACTAATTTCATCTCTTTACATTCTGGGCCCAAGAATGTATACAATCGCTTCAGTCTCCTTTTCTATACATCTTCTGAATTTTATTTATCTTTCACATTTCTAAACGTAGATTCAATGATACTCCTTTCGATTAAAAGAAATTAATTGCATAAGCGTATAACTGTGAACGCGGTGTTGAGTTCAGCTTAGCCTATTAAAGTTATGAATAAAGCATGTATTGTCAATAATATTGTGTGTGTGCGGCCGGTTTTCGGGAGTGGCAGGGTTATTGTCAATAATATTGTCGTGTGCAGGCGCACGGCAATATTTAAGTTGAAAAAAAAAACTTCAAAGGAGGCAGGCGCTTATGCTTTTCTTTAATAAAGTTTTATAAACTTTTGATAAAGTTAAGAAAAGTAGTGTGCTAAAAAGCTTTTACCTGTTTAATTACCTGTCGTAAATTGTAACCAAATAGTGATAATATTTTAGATATAACTACGCATATAAATAAAGCTACTAAGCGACTGCGTCAGATTTTACTACGATATATTGTCAATAAAATTGCGTAGTGTGCGGGTCCATATATTGAAAAATATTATTGTCAATATTGTATTGACTATAATATAGTGTGTCTGCGGCTAGTTTAATTGTTTACGATATTGGTATCTATTCATAACTGCGTCACGCGTAATAGAGTATGGATAAAAAAATCGTGAAATGAAAAACACCCTACGTCTAAACTATTGATGAATTTTGATTAAGTTTTTTAGGTATTGAATATGAAATATTTTACCCTGTATATTATATTGGGCAGGACATAATGGCGCGTTTTGGCTTCCATATCGGGGAAATCAAACAGATTTTTTTTATGTTAATCACATAGTAAGTAAATAAATCAGCTTCACGCTGTATCCCGCACACTGCAGGGTAGACAGAAAGGATCTAGTGTTAAGACACTCCGTTCTCCACTTTCTGCCGAATTCTGTTTGAAGTTCAGTGGCAGAACTCAACGCCGCGTTTGTCCTCGACACCAGAGCGAAGAAATGGAAATATAAATTTAACGAAATATTTCATCTCCTCGAGTGGGGATCGAACCCACAACCAGTCGGTTTTACAGTCACACTTTGTGCCCCTGCGCCACGACTGGCCTAAAATAGTTAATCATATAGTAAGAAGCGCAAAATAATAAGAAACGTATAAAAATTTAAACGTAGCAGGGGCTTGAACCCTCGCGTCTTGTTGTTCATAGACTTACATGCAAGATGTCGATATTTTCTTTCCATAGAATTATGAAAATCTTGTAAGAATCACTTCAAAGAATGATAAAAACAATATAAATATTCTCAAGTGTACAGCAGATATAGATACCCTCATTAATATTTTTTTAAGTCCATAACAAACATCTTCCAATAAGACGAAGAGTATATAAATCTTAGTATTCAAGTTCCGACGAGCAAAAATGTTGAAATTCGCTTTGCTTAGTTTATGTAAGTAATTTTATTTATATTATTTTATAAAAAGATTTATTATATATTTTAAGTAACGAAAATATATATAGCTGTCATTACTTAAACGAATGTAATTGAGGGCCTGGGTTCGGTTTCCTAAATAAATTAGATATTCCTTATATTATATTTTGTATATGAAATATATAATTTTGCTAACCATTCTTCTAAGTATTTCATAATTCGATTGTTAAGTGTTCAATATCCACACAAGGTAATTAATTATTTTTATTCTCTCGCTCTGGTAGGACAGAGCACGGCGTTAAGTTCCGGCACTCCACAGAACAAAACGTAAGGAGGAGGAGGAGGAGCATCACGACACAAGGCCTTTTCTGTCTAGCCTGCTAGCTTTGGGATACAATGTGAAGTTGAAAAAGATCTTTTCAACACACACACAGTGATTTTAAGTTCAAATATAACCGGAGAAATTCTATAATAATTTAAATATTAATAAATTCCAGTATTTCTTACAATTGCTTCTGAATCAAGAATACCATTTGAATTTGACTTAGTCGAGGTGTCCGAAAATAAGAATGTGAGTAATAAACTAAGTTATTTAAATTCTATAATATATTTGCTCTTCTTCTGCCTGTATTAATCTCGGCTACGAGTATACTTTGTGGGGGCATCCTTGGTGGTTAATACATCAACAGTCACACACACAGTACCCAGTACTGTGCCTGCTCACATCCAAAACTAATCTACATTGAAAACGAAGGGACTAAGAGACAAATCCTAATGAATTCATAATATAATCTGGACAAAGTTTGAGTCTAAATCGAACAAAGAACACGTGATGGTCTATGATGACGGTCAAAGTGCATTTTTCGGTATTAGCCAGAACATTCTTACATTCTCATCTCTTCTATCCTGGTGGGATTAGGGAGATTCATTGTGGGTCCACGATTTGTGTATGCTGGTTAAAGTTCGTTTCAAAAAAAAATCAAATAATTTTTATTCAAAATAAGAAGTTACATGCTTCATTTTTTGAACGTCAAATAATTTACCACCAGTTCATTAAAGTTAATGCCTCAGACCTGAGAAGAACCGGCGCAAGAAACTCAGCGGGACCTATTTTTTTAAAATCAATTTTAAAGTTTACTTTGAATCTTTAACCATGCAAAATAATTGGTCGTTAAATCGATAGCGCATGAATAGTTGTTCTAGATCTTTTTGCAATGCAAGAATTTCTCTAACTTTACAGCAGCAGACAGAGTAACTTTCAGATTTTATAAAATTACATTTTATAAAATCTGAAAGTTACTCTGTTAATACTATATATTATATTATTAATACTAGTAATATGTACTACTAGTAGTATATATATATATATATATATATATATATATATATATATATATATATATATATTGCGATGTTTTGAGGTACTATTTTATACATCATCTGGGTTGTTAAGACACTTCGATTTTTCTATTAATGATTTCTGTAATTTCCCTGTATATTGTGTATTGTGTATTTCTGTATATTGTGTTATAATTGTGCAGTATATCGTTTGGATATTATTAACATTGTTAACGGAAAAAAATCTCTGTATCATCTCGAAAAAGTGTACCGTAAGTATTTCATGATTGCATTATATATTATTATTTTCTTGATTGTAACTTTACAGACATAAATAATCTTATAATTTCGTTTTAATTATGAATATGTATTAATGTCTGCTAGATAGCTTATACTCATACTTTTTTATATCTCTATCTCTTCTCTATCTCTATCTCTATATATTATAAAATAAGAACGCATTTCGTCACTGGCTGGCCTTTCTACGTTTTCTTCTTCTAAACCACCCAACGGATTTTGATGCAATTTCCACCATTATGTAGAGTATTTCTCAGGGAAGGTTTATATATAGTTTATTATATGTATATTTTATTGTAATTTGACATAACTATGATAAATGTGTATAAAGTCCTACCCGTTGAGACACTTTCACGCATGCGCTGCTTTAATAGTAAGTCCTACATGAAAACAATTTACTAGAGTATTATTCCTCTTAATAAGATCCACAAAAAAGTCAGCGACAGCATATTCGTATCTTCTAAGGATAACATACAGTGAGCATATTTCTGTCTAAAAATAGTAATTTGAATATATTTTTTATTTTGAGGGATGTTTGTCCATAATGGTATCAATCCTTATCCTTTTAAATACTATATATATAGTTTTAGAGAAAAACGCATTTAATTGTTGACACATCACGCCGGCTATAAGCCGCAGTTTTGGCGCAAGTTTCATTTATTACCTTACTCTCAGCATATAAATAAGTATATTAGTTACGTTGGCCATTTAATGTAGATCAAAACTGTCTTTTACTGTTTTTCATTTTAATAAGTACTTTAGAAGTTGTTACAATATCAAAAAATCCTTGCTTTGAAACGGCTCGCCACACGCCATGCGTCCCCCCGCGCCTCGTGACATTTTGCTTATAGAAGCGCGTCCGCCGCGCCCGCCTGTCTCTGTGCTGTAGAAAAGTAGATGTAGATGCGATTGAACGTATTGGATAATTGGAGTTTAATATATTTAGTTTCGTCTTTTTTGATTAATAGAATAGTAGGTAGTCTTTTGTTCATAATTTCTTCCGTTTAAGTATCCTGTTGTTTATTTTGTTTACTCTTCTTCTGTTCTTTTATTATTTTCTTTACCTTTTTAAACATAGGAAATGTTTTTAATTTAATTATACCACGACAAAGTCGTTCAAATATAGGTCGTAGAACAAGAAATGCAAATAAAAATCGTTTAACTCTTACTAATGATAGCGTATAGGAGACGGAAATTAGATAGTAATTGAAATATATTTTCTTATTGAGAGGGATGTGTGTCCATAATGATATTAATCCTTATCCTTTTAAATAAGTTATTAATTTTCTACGTTAAAAAAAGATAAATTTTGCTCTTAACAATATTTCGAAATTACAAATAGTTTTAGAGAAAATCTATATCGACTCATGTTTATCCCTTACTCTCAGTATATAAATAAGTATATTAGTTACCTTGGCCATTTAATGTAGATCAAAATGTTCTTTACTGTTTTTCATTTTAATAAGTACTTTAGAAGATTGGTAGCACAGATTTGAAATTACGATACTAAAAAATTCGTGCTGTGTAACGGCTCGCCGACCACCACGCGTCCCCCCGCGCCCACGACATTTTGCTTCTTTCCTCCGGGCATGAGGAAGGGCAGAGGCTGGGAAGAGCCCATAGCAGCCTGAGGGGTACCGATCTATAACCCTCCTTCTTTAAGCTCTTCGAGAAGTTATTCCTCTCACTTCTCCAGGCGCACATCCACCCACGAAGCGAGCAGTTTGGCGAACGGGTATACCACTCTGGTTACACTACGTCATAACAGCGATCAACCGAAAAGAAAGTGCAATAGCTGTCTTCTTCGACGTAGTACGTGTATTCGACCGCGTCTGGCACCCGGACCTACTTCATTAAGTGCTCAGAGCCGGCATTCCCCAGCACGTCGCGCATGTCTTTGCCTCCCTACCTCAGTGACAGGACATTTTGCTTGAGAGTTGAGAGTTCGAGGTCTAGCAGCGACTAGATCGCTGCCGTTGTTCCCCAGGGCAGCATTTTGTCACCTGCTCTCCACGCACTATACACTGATGACATCACAACGCCCTAGCGAGTATCACTCAACGAGAAATTCTGCAGGTGGTCCAGAACCTCATCCTCCGTCGAGTGACGCAGGCGCCATACTACGTGAGAAACACCACGCATCACCGCAACCTAAAAATAGAAAGCCTGGAGGTACACATTGGTCGTCTCGCGTCCAACGCATTCCGCTGCGCCAATGTATCGGGTCACCTGCACCTAAGGAGCAGCACTCCGTGGCATATCCGGCCGCCCGAGGTCAGACGTCAGATAACTTCCGAGGGACTTTCTATCCTCCTCCAAATGCGACTCATGAGCCTTGCATTGATCCTTGGTCGTTTAAGCTGGGCCTCCCTCGGGAAACCGAGGATCTCACCTGACTGAGTTGACCGCCTAGATGGCATTTGATAATCCTTCCAATCCTGTCCCGCACCCCTCTCTCTGTGTCTGCTCTAGAGCAAGTTGTCGCTTGAGACCACGGCCAGGGAACCAACGCCCAGATGTCGTTCGGATGCGATGGAGATGGACGAGAGAATGCTTCATTTCTGCACCTGGCTCTATAGCAAAGTAAATTTAAAAGCGATTGCACGTATTTTGGAGTTATCCAATAATTATAATGTATTTCATCGCGGCATAGTTGGTTACATCTTTCGCTTAAGTATTTTTGGGTAAGAGAATAGTAGGTAGTCTGTTGTTTATAATTTCTTTCGTTTAAGTTTTCTGGTGTTTGTGTCATTTGTTTAAGTGTGTTTTTTTAAACAATTGGAACAGCCTTATTGGAACTACGATTAGTAATCTTAAGTGCTTTGCAAACATAGGTAGGTACATTATATGAATAATTTAATAGTTAAAGCGGACGAAGCCGCGAGCGGGTCGCTAGTTGTATTATATTTTTTTATTCTGCTTAAAATCCATTCATAAATTTTAATCTAATTTATTTATTAACTACAGTAATAAAAATTGTACTACTTCAATTTCAGTTCTATGCATGAATATACTCAGAGAACTCAGAACAAACCACAGATACAAAACCAGTTCAACAAACCAGAACAGTAGAAATTCACATGTAAGAATGTCGAGAACAATGTGATAAACGTCGGCGACGAAATACATTGAGAGAAAGGACGGCGCAAGAACAGCTCATGAAATAACACAATTGAAAAAGAAAGCCAATTGGTATTACATATTAACACGTGCATCATTCCTTCGTTTTGAGTTTAAATTGGTGCGATGGACAAAATATACAAATATTTTCGAGTGTTAAAATTCCTCTTAACATTCAAAATGCAAGGGCAAGCGTATCACAAGATTGGATCGATGCAGAAATGAGAGAGAAGAGAGATAAATTGTAGAGTTGTTGGAATTTTTGTATGAAAGTTATAACTTTCATACAAAAATCAACTATAATTGTTTTTAGTTATATTCAGAAGTTTAAAAGTAAGGTGTCAAATGAAACGGCTCTGGCTAAGCTCAGCGTGAATTTCGGAAAAGGCTCAAGGCCTCTAATTATTTACGGAACCCTCGGCAAGCCCGACTTGCACTTGTCCGGTTTTTTGTTTTAAAGAAACTATAATAAAAACCGAACCCAAAATCTCCATACCGTAAGCCTTCACCATACAAAACAAACAGGCAGTCTTATTTTTTATATACCTTGCATGTACAGAATTGATTTTTCTGTCCTTTTATGATACATTTTGAGCCTACCCAGCGAAATTCGGTCCGCTTAATACATCTAATGAATGTGAAATTTAGGATTCATTAATTGCTCAATAAAGCCTTTAGCAGGTGTATCATTCAGGAATGCAACTCTCAGATTTGTTGTCAGCTAAAGTTTTTTTACATAGCACCATAGATTTGACGACTTAAGGCAAACGCTTATTTCATCGGCAGTAGTTGATCTTGAAATTACTTGCAATGTTTCGCGCAAAATCACTATACAGTAAAATCGTTGCGCCTCCGAAACATCTTGAGTCATTGCGTAGATCTTTCGTCAATGTTCGGATAAGGGCTTCTAATTCGCGTTTATGCGATTTTGTGAATTCGTCCCAGATGATGATTTTTGATGGTACTAAAACGGTATTTTTAATATTGCATGAACCATGCGATATACCTGCTACTATTCTAAAAGAAGCAACTGCAAGCGTATTATTGAGAACGAGATAGGAAGAAAAAGGAAGCGTATAATCAGGAACTTCCTCGCCTAGCTTTTGTCATTGAAAATTCTCGGATGAAACATTTCAAGTGCAATAACGTGGCACCCCCAAATAAAGCAAAATTCGTGCAGATCGCTTTGCCAATCGAGCCGTTTCACGGGCTGTGTCACTTTGCTCTTGTGAATGAGCGGCATGCGGTTTGGTCATACTAGCGCGGCGCCCTTCCCGTCAATTATTTATTGTGCTCCTTCATTGGTTATATTACTAGCTCCGTGTGGAAAAACCAGATCCACTCCGTCACGTTATTATTTATAGCAATATCAAAGAACTAATCCTTGCACAAAATAAACAAAAAATTTAACGCTAAAATTTGTGGTATTTAATAAGCAAACCGCAGTTAGACCTCATTACGTGAATAATTAATCAGTTGCATTTTATTTTATCAAATGAACATGTCCTGTCAGAATAAATGAGAGGTGTCGGTTTTGTTTAGTTATAAGTATCATTACGTTATAATGTTATTTTTTTTAATTGATGAATATCATATTTTAATGCTTATTATCAATAGGATACGACGAAGACCAATCCAAAAGTACCAAAATTAAAAAAATGATTATGCAGTCCTTGACTTATAAACGGCTTTGTTATTTATATAGAAATAGATGTTTGGTGTTTTAGGACTTACTTAACTATAAAAGATTTTGAAAGCGCTTATTAAATTTCATATGTGCGTACTTCGCCAAACATGCCAATATGCTATGTAATTTAAAAGCGGCTAAACATTTCTCAGTTTTATTAATAAACAGTAATTTTGTTATGTGAAAATGATAAGTAAAATAGATATAGATTAAAGTATAGATTCAATCTGTTGTTATCTCTATATATAATAAGACAGTAAAAATATTTTGTCTGTACATTTAGTAATTTTGACTGAAATGGATAGAGGGACACTTAAAAAGACTAATAGAAAGCAAAAAGATTTTTTTTGAATTTCTTGTCTGTCTGTCTGTCTGTCTGTCTGTCGACATATTGTTGTCCGCATTTTTCTCTGAAACTACTGAACCGATTTACTTGAAAATTTTACCAATTGCTTTGTTTTAACTCAACTTAGGTTCTAAAGTTTGGTTCATCAAAATCGGTTCATTAAAAAAAAAGTTATCGTCATTTGAATGAACTCAAGGCATTAGCTTGCCAGCGAATATTATACAGCAATCGCGCTAGTATGACCCTGGCTAAAGAATGACGTTCGAAACGTCTGGGTTATAT
>JAATLQ010037980.1:23251-71465 GCA_013421005.1 Heliconius erato x Heliconius himera | reverse complement strand
CAGTTGAACTTTAAAATATATAGGTATTTTGGGACCTACGAGGAAAGCTGTAAACACTTTCATATTGCTTCGTTAAGGGATCGTCGTGAATTATTGGACTTAATGCTAATTCATAATCTTGTATCGGGCAGCATTGATTCACCTGAATTGCTTTCATGTCTAAATTTCAACGTACCAATAAAAAGAACTAGAATAACCAAGTCTAATATATTTCATGTACCTACATCACATACAAAATATGCAGCTAACTCTTTTTTCTCTCGGGTACCATTATTATACAATGAAAAGTATTCTCATATTGATTTCTTCCATTTATCTGCAGATTCTTTTAGAAACCAAATTAAACGGCTTCAATCTACATAATTGCTATTATTGTTATATTATATTTAAATACAATCACCTGCACACATACACACACACACACACACATGCATGCACACACACACACCCACACACACGCACACACATATGGGGCATTTTCTCTTTTCTCTTATTTTTTTGTATTATTACTCTTTTTATATTTCGCATTATTTTGTCATTCTTTTTTGTTTTTTTTTTAAGGTTTAAATATGTCTTTTTTTTTGATAACATAATATTCATTGATGTGTAGCTCTGTACTTAGATAATACTTATAAGTGGAAAACTGTAATTGGCTTTATTTTTTTATACAAGTTTTTGTTTGTTTGTAATTAATAATATGCTGTTGTTTTCTATATAATAAATAAATAAATAAAAAGATCAATATTAAAAGAGTTAGTTGTAATTTGTACAGCTTCTTCTCATAATAATATTATTAGCATACACTATAATATATTTTATATATTAAAGATTATTTTTAATAACCGATTTAAATTGTACATAATTAACCTTTTTAGTTCTTAGTTTATGGCGTGCCTAATATACCTTTTAGTCTTTATAAGAAATCTAAAGTGAGAGAAAAAAAAATCACGTTATGACGTGGAATTTGTCTCTTATGAGAGACATGTGTATTTTTTTCAATTACACGCTGTATCCCACATATAGCAGAGTAGGCAGAAGAATCTTAGTATTAGGAGACTTCGTTCTCCATTTTCCGCTGAATTTTCGCGGCATTGCGTGTCGAGTGATGGGGCTCAATGTTGCGCTTTTGCGCCGAGTGAGAATCGAGTCCACAACTTTTGCGTTACAGTCACACTTTTGCCTCTGCACCACGACAGCCTTACATGTGTAACCCTGTCTACATGTGTGTAATAATTTTTTATATATTGTGACTATTATTTGCTTTTCCAGCTTACAAATCAGGGAATTTTACGGGGCTCACCGGGCTTTAAGAAAATTTAACTCAAATGGGACTTCGTCACTGAATTTTAACACTTTTAAATAAAAACAAGCGCGATTCGGGCTTGCCCACCGAGTGCTCCGTACAAAAATTGGAGGTCTCGAGCTTTCTCTGAAATTCACGCTTAGCCTAGCCGGACCCTTTTCATCTAATCCCTCACTTGAAATAACGGCATTAATACCAAATACCCCCCTTTAAATATTGGATGTTTTAGTAAATTCTCGAACTCTACTCACTTTTTATACCCATTAATAACAAAAAAGTAGATTCCCTTTTTGACCCTATTTAATTCCATTGTGAGTAGAACTAAATTTTTATAAAAGTATTGATTTTATAAATAATTACCTTCATATTCATATGATGTGTAGTTAATTAATTATAAAAGCAAATTCAAAAATATTAAATACTAAAATTTAAATAAGCATGATAAAAGTAAATAAGCCAAAAAATCTATTTTAATTTTTTTTGTTTGATATAAACAAAAAATTTGAAATTTGAACTTGAATAAGCTTCACAAAATGAATCAAAAATATAATAACCAAGCTAAAGTAACCTAATTTAAAATATATCCTATATTTTATGTTATAAAAAACGCAAAGACATCCACTACCCTATTATTTACGGAGCCATCCTTGCAATCATTGTGCCACGTCACACTCTAACACTTCTACTGTATTTTTCTTTATCGATTGTAGTAAACAAAGGCCTCTATAATAAAACCTTGTAATTTATAAAACATAACTGAATACGAGTTATTAATTAGATTTAATCACATTGTGTTTATATATGTAACTAGAAAAATATTTATTAAAAGTACTTGTTATTCGGCCCGAAGTTAGAATTTACTCGTACAATAGTAATATATATATTAAAAAACCGAAAAATAAAAATTTATAGGTATTTCCTAGAAAAAATAATTAGAAACTTATAATTGTAGTTCATTTCAGACAAAATAAGTGCATATGCCCGCAAATTTAAGTTTGTAACCTTTTATAAGTTGTACATCTCATTGACTTACAAATTTGAAATTGGTGCTGAAGCCTCAAGCCAGAATTTTTGTGTATGTTATGTAAAATCATGTAAACATTATTATTTTTGATAGCAGGTACATTTTAATTTGTCAACGTCGTACAAGATCGAAAACGTGAAGTAGATAGATGAATGAAACGAGGCACTTTTTTCAGTAGGTGAATAAATAATTAAGATTAACACCGTCTTAGCGACAGCTCGTCTGATCTTTTGTTGAATACTGCAGATTCAAATAATTGATTTTCGATATGATTAATTGGGTTCAAATTATGTACATTGAAATTGTCAATACTTTGTAGAAGTGGAGAGGTCTAATAAACGTAAACAGAGGAATAAAGAAATATATAATATTTCTCCTTCGATTCTATAAATATTTTTTACTACTAATACTGCAAGTGTATTTCCTAAGCAGCACTTCAACGTATCATTTGGTTTTCCCCATGTATCCCACATTTGCAGGCTAATCTAACTAATAACTAGAGGAAATTATAGATGTTACGAAGTTGGTTTTAATGGAACCGAAGCTGAAGTCGGCGTTGTTAAATTTGGTTTATCACAGTCGGAACCAAAATCGGAGCAAGATTCAGAGCTGAATTTGGAACCGGAGTTAGAGTCGAAGTCGAAGTCGAAGTCGAAGAATATATTTTCTCACAATATTTATATGTCCCTAGTCCTATCCGTAAATATATTATCTTCTAAAGTAGTACATTTTGTAGTATTCACACAAATTTCGAGGAATTACTTTCAAACACGTTTTTTGTTTCATCGCTTAATCCAAAAAGTACCTATGTTATCCATAGGCATATTTAATTCAAAGCATCCCTTTGAATAAAGGAAACCAGTGACATTTCTTTTACATTAAAAATATCAAGTGACAGTGCCAGTAGAGGCCAGTCGTGGCGCAGTGGCACAAAGTGTGACTGTAAAACCGACTGGTTGTGGGTTCGATCCCCACTCGAGGTGATGAAATATTTACTTAAATTGATATTTCCATTTCTTCGCTCTGGTGTCGAGGCAAAGCGCGGCGTTGAGTTCTGCCACTCAACACGCAATGCCTCCAGAATCCGGCAGAAAGTGGGGAACGGAGTGTCTTAACACTAGGTTCCCTCTGCCTACCCTGCTGTGTGCGGGATACACCGTGAAGCTGATTTTTTTTTTTTTCAGTGTACCTAATTGCCCTTTAGATCAATTATTTCATACACGCTGACCATGGCCTCATCACACCACCTTCCACCATAACCCCGATTACATAGAGTCGGAGATGTTAATCAATCGGAAGTTCCTACTTATCGGATCCGTAGCCAAACTATCGGAAATTTTCTAGAAGAAACCTAGTGTTAAGATACTCTGTTCCGCAATAACCGCCCAATTCTTAATTCGTTTTGTATTGAACGCTGTGTCTTTTGTTAGGACAGCGTCGGTCTCTAATTACGATGGATGTGAAAAAAAATTTGGAAAATGAATTATTTTCATTTTTATTATGGCTACAAAAAGCGCGGCATTGAATACCACCAACCGTTCAATATGCAATCCAAATTTTAATTGGCGCAGAAATTGTAAAATGGAGGCAAAGAAAGTGTATATGAAGCATATAGAAAAGAAGCTATATGCTTAATTTTTTGAATGTCAGATAATTTACCACCAGTTCAGAAAATTACTGCCTCAAACCTTAGAAGAACCGGCGCAAGAAGCTTAGCAGAAATATTTTTTTATCGATTATTAAATGAAACACGTTTGAAATAGACTGGAGCGAGCATTTCATTTCCAAGACATGTATAATTTACAAAATCATTAAATCAACTTTAACAAATAAATGTCTTTTACAAATTGTCAGTAGGTTCTATCTGCCTGCTATCCAAGAATAAGCGTAAAGCTGATTTGCTTTGTAAATATACAATTTACATGTCAGACTCGGATAACTAGGGTTTCGCACCAATTTCAGGATTTTGTCAATGGTTTATAAACAATTTAATAAAGCGTTTATGGACGTTTTTTTATATAAAATGAACTACAATTATAAGTTTATCCTGATATTTTTCTATGAAATACCTATATATTATACTTGTGGCATTTTTTTTCTTTATTTGTTCTGCAAGTTCTCACATTTTGCTAAGTTATATAATTGTAGGTCCACAGCGAATTTCATGTAAAATGCAACAAAAACGATAGATAAACGCTCGTATCCTTTGATTGTGTTGACTTCAAAGCTTGTTTTTTTTCTGTGCTCTAAGGGACCGTAGAATTGGATATTCGATATTAACTTGTGATTGATCACAAATTCACGTGATCTCGAGATAAATGCTCTAGACGGATAACAAATGATCCTATAAGTGTTCCGTTTTTACCTTTTGAGGTACGAAACCCTAAAAAATTGCTTTTGCTGCCGATAATAACGATACGTTGGATGAAGTCAAACTCAAAGTCATACACGCTACAATGTATACTTACTCAAAATAATAAGGTCCAACTTCCTTTACAATAGGCAGGGCGCCTTTCTGGACCTCTTCAGCGTTAGTGTAGTTGAAAAGGTACACCTTGAAGTCGAGTGCGAAGGGAACCTTTTGCCACATTTGACGTATGTCTGTCTTTTTAGACAGAGCCATTTCCTAAAAATAGATTTTGATACAATATTTTGTGACTGAACTGAATATTGTGGGAAAAATAATTTAAAATAACACATGTTAATACATAAAAGATCTACATTTTGTCTTAATATTCTAAGCAGTCAAATTGATGTAGATATTATAAAATGTATTTGTATTAAATTAATTAAACAACTGAAGACCAATTTGAACAGATTTGGAGGATCTCTATGGATCTCTTTTATTGAATGGGTTGAAACTTTCCTTTTCAACATGATATAGGTTTTTTTTTAAGTAATATTATTATTTAGAAAACGAAAGTGATTAAGAACGGGTCGCTAGGATAAGAATAAGCACAAGCGGACAAGCAACGTTTAGATCGCTAGTACTTACTATTTTTTAAATAAAATAAATCGTTTGAAACATAAATAAAAATATTCAGATAGATTAGATTTTGTGTAAGACATATTTTAGCCATCCATCCCTCATTCGTCACTCCGCGGGAGGCTAATAATATAAACATAATTTTCGAATTTGGATGAAATCTTTCCCTTCTTTACGTGTTATATACTTTTTAGCTATTACCTTTTTCAGTTGACTCTTCAGAATTGTAGGAAATAGAACCCATCCAAAAAGAATTCCAAATATGGCTGCTCCTCCGCATCCGGCTGCAATTTTCAACTGCTTGCTAAGCGGCATCTTAATCTGTTTAAATTAATAAAATATAAATAAAAAAAAAATATATATATATATATATATATATATATATATATATATATATAATGGAACAAATCAATAACAATACTATGGCCTTAAAAATCTGTACAAACAGAACTCATCTCTGCGTTTTATATATCTTTTTTTAGTAGTTAAAAAATAAAAGTAAATTCAACTCTTTTGTTTCTTCAAGCATTATTATAATATGCTTTTATTTATACGAGTAATACTTTTTTTTTGATTTTCTCTAATTTTCAGTAGGTATTATCTAAAACTTACTCTACATTAATTATTTCATAAAAAAAGAATCTTTAAAATCATTTTTTCCAATTATCGTGCATGGGGCAATCGATGGGTAACTACCACGTGTTGGTTCTCATAGACTTGACATCGTATTTTATGTAAGAAAAAAATATATAAAACTAGGAAAGTAATTTAAGATTCTGTTATAGGTATATTATCGCAATAATAAAAAATATATACCAACTTAATTACATTAGCTACTAGCGGACCTTGTGCGGCTACGCCCGCTTGAAATATACCAATATTTATTTAAGTACACAGAACCAGATTTCAGAAAAAACCGGCCAAGCGCGAGTCGGACTCGCCCACCGAGGGTTTTGTACCAATTTCACGATTGTGATTGTTAAATACCTTGTTGGTTTGTTGGTTGGTTGGTTGTTTGTTTTGATGATGCGACGAATAAAGTTTAAATTTAAGTTCGCAGCAAACACTAAGCAAAGTCATTACACTTAAGTTTGAACATACACATACGAGTATACACTTATTTAGTATGAAAGGAACTACAAATATAAGCTTGTAATATTTTTTTGCTATGAAATACCTAATTTTTTTTCCAGATTATTCCTTTATTTGTGTTGTAAGATCTTATTTCGTCCTAAATTTTATAATTGTAGGAATACGGGAAATACACTATAGATTTTGATTGCGCGCTGAATTTCATGCAAAATGAAGTAAAACCGATACATAAATGCTCATATCTCTTGACTGTGTTATATTTGAAGCTTTTTTTCTCCAAGGAACTGTAAATTTGAATATCTGATATTGATTTCAGACTGATATCTGAATGCAATTTCAAGTAAAATGGTCTTGACAGACGGACAGACGAGCAACAAAGTGATACTACAAGGGTTCCGTTTTTTTCCTTTGAGATACTTGAGGACTACCTAAATTTTTTTTATTAATTATTTTAGTTTTGTTATGCACTAAATAAGTCATAATTTAAATGTTTTGGAATAAATTTGATTATCGTATTTAATAGAAAAATGTTTTGTTATTTTACATCTGTCTTGGTAAACGTAAACGCGCAAACTGGTTAAAATATAAATAATATTTTGCTCCACAAATCTATATCTATCATTGCAATTTCAAGTACTACGTGGGTGCTTAAGAAGGTGTCAACGTACATTGAAGAATCCTAAATCTTAAAATCTTGAAAATGTAAAGGGAGTCTAGTGTTAATATTACTTTTCTTTGTTATATTATTTCCAGGCATTGCATATAGAGTGACGGAACTCAACGCCACGCTTTGACTTGTTACCAAATCGAAGAAATGAAAATATAAAATCAATGTAAATCAAGCCTGCTTTGCGCTAAATCTCACGCACAGCAGGATGGGCAGATAGGACCTAGTGTTAAGACACTCCGTTCCCCTCAACGAAGCGCTTTGCCTCGACATAAGAACGAAGAAAATGGAAGCATAAATTTTAATAAATATTTTATTTCCTCGAGTGTGGATCCATACATTTGCGGAACTCAATGCCGCGCGCACCTTGACATATGTGTCTGTGTATTTTTTTGATATATGTAAGAATCAAACCTACAACCATTACGTTTATATTTAGACGCTGTCTTACTCTGCTTCGATGGCCTGTTATTGCAATGTTTGCTTTATATTAAATAATCAGTATCAAAATACAAGAAAAAAATATGTAGATCGTACTCACTTTTGTTTTAATCATGATTTTAACATTTTGAACTTGTTTATGGCTACAACGTAGGGTTCGAACCAATAGACGATCACGACCAAAAATAGAAGTCAGTCGTGCACAAAGAGTGCTTGTAAAGCCCACTAGTTGTGGGTTCGATAACCACCCACTCGAGGAAATTAAATATTTATTTAAATTTATATTTTCATTTCTTCCCTCTGGTGTCGAGCGGCGCTAAGTACCGCCACTCAAAACGCTATATTTCCAGAATTCGGTGAAAATTGGGGAACGTGAGTGTCTTAACACTAGGTTCCCTCTGCCTATTCTGCTATGCGCGGGATACAGCGTGACACAGATTTTTTTTTTATTTTATGGCCACTACCTACGCAAAAGCAAAGTTAAAATAGTTATATTTATTAACATTTTAGTTTAAAATAATGTTCTGATTTTATAATTTATAGATAACGAGACATGATGTTATTCTACCAAAGGGAATAAAGGATATTAATTAAGTTACGCGAAACAGTGTACTGTAGATCATTGTTTATGTATTGTTTACTTATTTTACTAACAATATTGAACAAAGAATAAGAAGTTATTATTACTGGTATATTCAGATTCTATTATATTATAAGATTCAGATTATATTATAAGATACTGGTAGGTTTAGAAGTTTTTGAAACACTAGCGATATATAAATATTTCTTAAGTTTAATTAGAAAAGAAAAATGTTTAATAATATGCTAGGGTATGTTTTATTTGTATTTTTAAATTACACTTAGGAAAGAAAAATATTTAAATATTTTATTGAATAAATAGCATTTTCTCTTGCCTAATTATAATTCTAAGCTCTAATTATCTTTAAGTAGCGGAAATTTAAAAAAACTCCCTACAGAGATGCTGATTTCGATGTAGCTTGATAAGAAGGTAACGATTAATGACGAGGTGCAGTTTCAATATCACTACGCTAAAATTTTTATATGTTTTCTTAGTTTCTTCGTTTTCTTTCTAAATAACTATATTGCGTAGCTTTTTTTATTATTATTTCTTACATTACAGACACATGGCTCCTTTTTTATTATAATCTTTTGTTATTAACAGCGTGAAGCTGATTTGATATAACTTTAAACTAGACTACACTCTTATTATATAGGTATATCTTCTATATTTATATAACATATCGTTGAGAGAGCCCAGTCATTGTTTTAAGTTGCCAAGTTGTAAGTGGAGGGTTATATCGTGAGCTTTTGGGACAAGTTCTACCGACACAATCTTTTTCGTGTACTATATATCATATTTTTTATTTCTCCTATTTTTTTTGCTTAATATAATAGTCTATAATATTTCTTACTCTTCTGAAAACTGTGTACAAACATGTTCTTAATCTTGAAAAATGTATAGTTATTTTAATTAAGTAACTTCACTCTCTCACTATATATTCATTATAGAAGAATTTAATAAAAAAATATACAAATCTAATTTACACTGTTATGATTAACAATTAAACTTTTATTTTTATCAATAGAAACAATCTAAACTCGAAATTAATTATATACATATTCTATAAGTGGACACGCTATACACGGAATAAATTATGAAAAACCAGCCAAGAGCGAGTCGCTTATATAGTCGAAGGGTTCCGTACCAGTAAACAAAAAACTTGTATTATCACTACTATAATTAGATTATTCTTGATATGCTGTTTTTAACCGACTTCAAAATGGATAAAGTTCTCAATTTAAAGGAACGACATTTACATCAAAATTAAAAATAAATCAGCTTCACGCTGTATCCCGCACACAGCAGGGTAGGCAGAGGGTGTTAAGCCACTCCGTTCCCTACTTTATGCCGAATTCTGGAGGCATTGCGTGTTGAGTGGCAGAACTCAACGCCGCGCTTTGCCTCGATACCAGAGCGAAGAAATGGAAATATAAATTTAAGTAAATAGTTCATCTCCTCGAGTGGGGACGAAACCTACAACCAGTCGGTTTAATGTCACACTTTGTGCCCCTGCGCCACAATCGGCCTCTTTAATAACTCCTTTCTTCCTTAATAACTTTATTATTCAAAATCATACTACATCATTTTGTAGCGGTTTATAAATTGAACTTACCTTTCAAATTTCATCTGCATAATAAAGACCCATAGTAGTAAAATGATTGCGACATACATACAGACAGACAGACGGACTTGTCCAAATTATAAGGGCAAAATACGATTGGTTCTTGAATTACTCTCTTAGTTTTATAATTTATTATGTTACCGTATGTTTCCCTCGAAAATAAAAATACAGTACTCATAAGAGAATATGCATTTTTTTAAATATTAGCTTCTATTTTAGATGTTAAGTGTATTGGCATTATCCAATTACGGTCTGTGACATTTGTAGGAAATTTGAAAAAAAGATTGAAAATTGATTTGCGAGCTCAAGTAAATTTAAATATAGTTGCTGTGTAGTATATACACGTGTATATTTCTTTCTAAGCTTTTGTTATGTGATGATCGTTTAGGCAAAACATCTAGAACCATATTTGATAATGTTTTATTTTTAACCCAGACCAAATTTTTCTTTTTTACACTTACCGCGACAGGCAGATGAAAGAGAGATAGAGAGAGAGAGGCACTCCTAGATATTGAATGTTGGGTCGCAAAATGAAACGCCGCGTATAAGTGTACAGTTTCATAAATTCAATTTTTTAAATTAAATTTTTCAATAATATTTTGCATTTAATATTTTTATTGCCCACGTTCGCTTAAAAAATTGCATATATCTAGATCCAGTGTTAATACAATATTTTTATAGCCTAAATAATATCTCAACTAAAAAGATCACAAATGTAAATATTTAAAAAAAGATTTTATTTTATTTAATTTAAATGTATTTTCTTTATATATATATCTACATATATATAGTAAAGCATGTCATACATACGTGTGACGGTGTGTACACGGGGACAGCTGTTCTAGTACTTCGACGTCCGCGACGCTGCAACGGTTTCCAATGGGCGGGCTACTATAGTATACTTAAGTGAAACAACTTTTTTACATTGATTATCATATTTTTTTATATATTTTTCTCTATATCGTTCTCCCGAATCCGGTAGGCTGTGGTCTTAATATTTAATTATATCTTCTTCATTTTCATATATAAAATAATAACACTTCATCCATTCATTATTATTATTGTTATTTTATAAAATATTTTTCACTTTAGATACATTATTAGATAAAGTAAACTGACAGCACACATGTATCACAAGATCGATGACATCACAGTTGGACTTACGACCGTTTTGTTTCCTTGCTAGAAGTCAGCCACCTTGGATGTATTATCCTGTATATAGCGAGGTAGATAAAAAACTTAGCTGTCAAGGCCTGGTGTCAAATAGTATCCGAATTTGATACATTAACGTATATACGTATAATTTAACGCTGCACTTTAGATAATTATTTTTCCTCGAGTGGGGATGGAACCCACAACCGTCTTGTTCACAATCAAACGGTGAACCACTGCGCCACAATTGCCTCATATAAATAAAAATAGAAATAAATACAATACATAGTTTTATCTATTTTTGTTGTTACTGTACAGCCACGCCCATAAGCCAATGGTATCGTTAGCTCGGGGGCAAATACGTCACTCCTGCAATTAGAGAAAGGTTTATGATTACCGTCTGATAAAAAGAATTTATTAAGTGATTTTAAAATAACTTAATTGTATATAATATGATAAACAACAGCTTTTAAGTGTCACACTGGTGAGAAAAAACAGCAGTTGACTTTTTTTAAACCAATTAAAGTTGAAGGAAGTATAGTTTATAACTTTTTTTTAATTAAGGGTGACTTATTACATTCGGTTTTTACAACCATGTAATCTTTAGAACTATGATTTAAGTAAAATAATTATATTTTACTTTGATATATTTTTGTTATATCAGTTTTATTAGAGTCACGCTGTATCCCGCATATACCAGGGATGGCAAAGGGAACCTGGGAACTTAGGGTTAAGAAACTTTTGTTCTAGAAGCGTGCGAATGCGTGTTTTATGGCGAAACTCAATACACATTTTATAATTTTTTTGGTACGTTTTCCGGGAGGTGGAAACACACCTTCGAGTTGAATATAAAATTGGAAATTAGAAGTGGTAGGATAGGCAGAACGGGAACCTAGTGCTAAGACGACATTCCTTTTGCTACTTATCTCCATGTTCGAGATTTATAAATATTTTAAGTATAAAACAAGCGGAACAAAAAAAATCAAATAATGATGATATAATTTCATATTTAACCATTTATTTGAATTTTAAATAAAACTTCCAATAGTGATAGATATGTAGTATAATCTAATTTTTGGACTAAAAATCTGGACGTCTCGCCAAAATCGGGCAACACTGAATAAAATTATAATATAACATAGTTTAAAATAGTATTATTCTATAGCTGATACTGATATCATATAGACGTTTTTCATAACAAAGAATTATTCTCTATAAATGTTGGAAATAGAATAATAACTATTTTTCCTCATAAAGAGTGAAGAAATGATTTTTTTATTAGACACAATCAAACTGTCGAATGAGGCGGTGCTTTGAATATTTCACACGAAATGTATTCCAATAGCGTTTTAAACTGCTTAAGTATACGCCTCATTCGTTTGTTTCTTCTTGTTTGTTTAAAAAATTAATCATAGTTTGTCGTGGCGCTGTGACACAAGCTTATGACTGTGAGTTATGTAGGTTGTGGGTTCCATTTCCAGTCGGGGAACGAGACAAAGTGTGGTGTTGAGTTCCGCTACTCAAAACTTGGGGAACGGAGTGTGTTAATTGTAGGTTCCGTCTGTCCACTCTGCTATATACGGATAACGCAGTGTAGCTAAAACAAAAAAAAGTATTATGTACCAGGCTTTGTTTACAGAAAATATCAGAAGAAAATTGTGTGCTTAATTTTTAATATAGTATATTGTGTTACGGAAGGAGAGAGGAAGTGAGATCTTTGGCACAAGCTATTGTAAATTCATATATTCACATCGTCTCGCATCGTAATAAGCAAAGTGAACCTAGTATCAAGCCACGGGTTTCATGAAATCTATTAATAACGTAAATGTATAATATAGGTATAATAATATATCAAAATAAAAATGATTAAAAAAACAAACATATAAAAAGTCATATAACTTTATTTCATAGATAATTCATAAAAATCAAAAGATTCGAGATTTTCTCTTCTACTTCTTTTGTTTTCCGCTTACTAAAAAACAAAATGGTGTGGTTTTAGTTAACGGTCAGATTATTTTAATGGTTTTGAATGTGTAATTTAACTTTAAATTTACAATTCATAAAAAATGGAATTTAAATGTTTTGGGATTTTATTTGATTTTGTTCGTCCAAAATATTGATTAGTAGCCTGTTTGTTGCTCCACAGCCCCCTCTATCTTTCAGTGAAAGTCACAAAAATCGGTTTAGCTGTTCCGGAGATTAGATTGGACAAACAGAGAGAAAGATAGACAGACAAAAAATAAATCAGCTTCACGCTGTATCCCGCATACAGCAGGGTAGGCAGAGGGAACCTAGTATTAAGACACTCCCGTTCCCCACTTTCTGCTGATTTCTGGAGGCATTGCGTGTTGAGTGGCAGAACTCAACGCCGCGCTTAACGTCGACACCAGAGCGAAGAAATGGAAATATAAATTTAAGTAAATATTTCATCTCCTCGAGTGGGGATCGAACCCACAACCAGTCGGTTTTACAGTCACACCTAAATTAAAATTGTTTGATCGTGTTTTGTATATAACTATATTCATTGGAAAAAAACACGGTAATTTTGAAATCACAGACAGACATATAATTTTTGTTTATATGTAGATATATATTATGAAAAGTTATTTCTTTTGAAAGCACATTTTAATTTGTCAACGTCGTACAAGATCGAGAGCATGAAGTAGATGGATGAATCAAATAAGGCATTGTTTCACTAAATAACTAAATAATTAATATTAACGCCGTTGTAGCACAACAACAGCTTGTCTGATCTTTTGTGAAGGACTGCAGGTTCAAAAAATACCGTAATAATTAAATATTATATTAAATATGAGGCCAGTCGTGGCGCAGTGGCACAATGTGTGACTGTAAAACCGACTGGTTGTGGGTTCGATCCCCACTCGAGGAGAAGAAATATTTACTTAAATTTATAATTCCATTTCTTCACTCTGGTGTCGAGAGGCAAAGCGCGGCGTTGAGTTCTGCCACTCAACACGCAATGCCTCGAGAATTCGGCAGAAAGTGGGGAATGGAGTGTCTTAACACTAGGTTCCCTCTGCTTACACTGCTGTCTGCGGGATATAGCGTGAAGCTGATTTTACTTATTTATAATTAAATATTTACTTTTAAAAGCTTTGTTTTCAATATTCGATATGTTTTATATCAGTTTTAATAGTTAAGGGTGTTTTTCTAAATAATGTAAAACAATTTTTTATTCCCTTGCGTGTCAGAAGAATCTTAAGATATGTAGTTTTTTTATAGTTATTTTTTTGGCAATTGAAATATACGAAACAAGTTCTTACGAGTACTACTCATACATTAAACGTTAGAATAATTGAGAAGAAAAATTAAATCAACAATTCCCAACCTCCTTCACAATATATAGAGAGCAGTGTAGTTGAAAAAATACACCTCGAAGTCAAGTTGCGAAGGGAACCTTTTGCCACATAGGACCTATGTCTGTTTTTTTAATGGAGGCATTTTCTAGAAATAGATTTATAAGACAATATTGTGTGGAAAATAACTTACAATAATTGTTTTTTTTTGTAGTTAATAGAGCCGTTACGCCGTTTGTTTTCTATTTATTGTGATAAGATATTCTTGAGGGCATTGTGTCATGGTCTGACAGTAAAAGCAACGGTTCCACACGGGGAAAGGAATTATGTTCACTTCCTAACTCTGTTAGCGAGACAAAGTGCGGCGTTAATTTCCGCCACTCAAATCGCAATGTCTCGAAAATTAGGCGGCGCGTGATAGGTTCCATCTTTACTTACCCTGTTATATGAAGGATACAATGTGAAGCTATAAAACAGATCTCATTTGGATTATATGTCCTATAATATTCTATTTTTGTTGTCAGAGGCCATTCACTTATAATTTATATGCTATAAACATCTTATATATGTCTTTTAAACAGATAGAAGAAAATTAAATATTTTAACTATAAACAATGTCTAAAGTGGAAATCGAACCGACAGCCATTGCTATAAATCAAAAAATCTGCTATACAAAAGCATCACTTAGACTTGAAATATATCTAACCATAATATTAATCCAAAACAGACATAGATTGACGTATGTTAAAATATATTTGTACTGAATTAACTAGACATTTGGAGGATCTCAAAGGATTGAATCAAAGCTGTATTTCATGCAGTTGATAGATCGTTGGTATTATTATTTTGATAAACGACAAGGACGTGGGCGTATTTAGAAATAATCTTTAGTTATGATATTTTGGACAATTTTCGATTTACTATTTGAATATAAATATGAAGCTAAATGATTGGATAAAGGTAACAAAAGGCGAATAAATTAGGATTTTTTTAGTTTTTTTTGCATTTTTTTATTCTATTAGCTAAATGTTATATTTACCTAATAATACTATATGTATGTAATATTATATTAGGCTTGCAAATTAAAGTAATCAATGTTATGTTGTATTGTCACCCGGCATTGGAGGCGAATTGCAATATAATTTTCTAATTAGGAATTAACTTGCGACCTGTTTGCTCTTGTGTTATATATATTTTTTTAGATATTTTTATTACTTTCTTCAGTTGATTCTTCAGATTCATAGTAAATAAATCCATCCCAAAGAATTTCAAATATGACTCCACATGTGGTAGCAATTTTCATACACTTGGTACGCTGCGATTTTGATCTATTAAAGTAAATAAGTAAAAGTAAATAAGCAAAATATTAACAACTTTGTTGATCATATTATCTCAAATGGGAATTGACACAATTCAACAAACTCAATCACCCAATTTATAGTATTAACTTGAACAAAAAAATATATGAAAAATGCCTAAAATATAAACATTCCCTAGGATTATTTAACAGCATTCTATAACAAGATAATAAAATAACATCTAAAAATTAAATTAATACAATAAGTATAACATACACTGCCATAGATTTGACAAAATCAAAAATAAAAGTAAATTCATCGATATCGTTTTCCTTAAGCACTAATAAGTTTAAAACAACTATCTGTCTATATGGAATATTTAAATTAAAACTTTTTGTATCTTTAATACTACCAACTATACAATGATTTCACTGTATATTAAATATTTAAAGATTTTAGTTATCTACAGAATATTTCAAAAAAAATTTCTAATACGTGCTTAACATAAATTATTTTATAAAAACATAAAATCTTTAAAAGCGTTTATTCCTATTATAGTGCATCGGGCAATCGATGGGTAACCGATTACCACGTGTTGGTTCTCATAAACTTGATATCTTACTTGATGTAAGGAAAAACGCTATTTATTAATGTATAAAAAAACAGGGTAATTTAAGATTGTGTTGTAGGCATAATAATAAATATTCTTTGTAGTCCAATAAAAATAACGACATACAACATTAAAAATAATCAAAAATAACAGTAAGGCGGCCTTATCGCTTAAAGCAATGGTATTTAACCCTATAATAAATACCTAGTAATTAACCCTATAATAAAAAAAAGACGATTTGCCCACCGTGGGCTTCTTTATTAATTTCAGGATTTTCAGGATTCAGGGGACCTCTGGAAAGTACAACTTATGAAAATTGACAAACTTAACTTTGCGAACGATTGTACTCATTCTGAATGAAATAAACTATATTTATAAATTTGTAATATTTTTCTATGAAATATCTATAGTTTTTCACGTTTCGGATTTTCCCCTCTGTTTGTATTATAAGCTCTCACTTCTTGCCAAATTTTATAATTGGTGGGAGATACTTTATAGGTTGTGGTTCCTAGGTGTATCTAATATAAGATTCAGCAAAAACCATGAATAAACGCTTGTATCTTTTGATTGCGTTGACTTGATTTTTTCGGTGCTCCAATGGACCGTGGATATGAATATTTGATTTTAATTTCAGATCGATACATCCATGTGATCTCGAGATAAATGCTCTTGGCAGACGGACAAACGGACAACAAAGTGATAATATAATATTACTGTTTTTACTCTTGAGATACGGAACTCTAAAATTTTAATTTTATAATTTATAGATAACAAGACTTAAGTCTTGTTTTGTTTTATCCTACCAAGTAGAACAAAGGGTCTTAATTATGGATTTCATTGTAAGACTTTACACTGTAGATCATTATATATTATGTTTACTAATTTTCCTAATAATAATGTTTAAAGCTTATAAAGAGATTACTAGTGGCTGTTGGGAAAGTTGTTATATTCATATAAATATAAGTATTGATAAATACGATTTTTTGATTTGATTAATAAATATATGAAACCATTTTTAATTGGCGGTTATCAGTGAGATATTTGACATTCACGATTTTGAAAGGTACGTTTTTAATAGTGTTAAGGTGTGGTTCCAGAACTAAGTCTTTTTTCAGTGAAATTTCCAGAAAAATCGGTTTAGCTGTTCCGAAGACAAAGCCCGGATAAACAGAAAGACAGACAAAAAAATTAAAATTGTTTAATTATTTTTTAGTATCTTTTGAATAACTATATATATAAAAACCTGATTATTTTGAAATTAGAAACAGATACTTCATTTCTTCACTTCTTTTATTTATATGTATAATAGATTAAAGCACAGATTTTAGTAAACATACAGCAATTATTACAACAGTATAATTGAATAAATATAAAATATGATACAATGAGGTGTATGCATTTTGCTATACAAAATTATGCATATTGTAAAGTTATCATTTATTTTAGTTTGAAATGCTCCAGTTTGTGATCAACAGCCATGAATACGTTTTCCGTGGTGCAAGGATTATCTGAAATAAAAAGTTATTTATAAAATTGATTTGAAAAACGGAGCTATATATATTTACTGAGGCTACAATTTACTGAGGCTGTCGTGGCACAGCGGCACTTGTAAACATGATGGTTATGAGTTCGATTCTCACTTCTGGGCAATAAATTAATTTTATTTCCTAAAAAAAAATGTATCCCTGCCTACCCTGCTGTGTGCGGGATACAGCACACGGCAGGGTAGGCAGAACTCAACGCCGCGCTTAACCTCGACACCAGAGCGAAGAAATGGAAATATAAATTTAAGTAAATATTTCATCTCCTCGAGTGGGGATCGAACCCACAACCAGTCGGTTTTGCAGTCACACCTCGTGCCGCTGCGCCACGACCGGCCTCATTTGATTAATAAATATATGAAAACATTTTTAATTGGTAGTTATCAGTAAGATATTTGACATTCACGAATTTGAAAGGTACGTTTTTAATAATGTTAAGGTGTGGTTCCAGAACTAAGTCTTTTTTCAGTGAAATTTCCATAAAAATCGGTTTAGCTGTTCCGAAGATAAAGCCCGGACAAACAGAAAGACAGACAAAAAAATTAAAACTGTTTAATTATTTTTTAGTATCTTTTGAATAACTATATATATAAAAACCCGATTATTTTGAAATTAGGAACAGATACTTCATTTCTTCACTTCTTTTATTTATATGTATAATAGATTAAAGCACAGATTTAAGTAAACATACAGCAATCATTACACAGTATAATTGAATAAATATAATATGATACAATGAGGTGTATGCATTTTGCTATACAAAATTATGCATATTGTAAAGTTGTCATTTATTTTAGTTTGAAATGCTCCAGTTTGTGATCAACAGCCATGAATACATTTTCCGTGGTGCAAGGATTATCTGAAATAAAAAGTTATTTATAAATTTGATTTGAAAAACGGAACTATATTTCAATTTACTGAGGCTGTCGTGGTAGAGCGGTACTTGTCTTTATGTAAATATGATGGTTATGAGTTCGATTCTCATTTCTGGGGAATAAATTATTTTTATTTCCTAAATAAAAATATACAGGCAGTCATGGCATAGGGCCAACGTGCGACTGTAAACGCGACAGATTGTGGGTTCGATTCCCACTCGAGAAAATAAAATTTTATTTTCTCGCTCTGGTAACGAGACTAAGCGCGGGGTTGAAGTCTCTCAACACACTCAATGCCTCCAGAATTGGGCGGAAATTAGGGAACGAAAGTTAAAGTGGACGTCTTAATGGAAACTGAGCATCTTAACACTAGGTTCCCTGGTTCCCTTTGCCTATATTGCTTTAAACGGGATACAGCGTGAAGCCAAAAAGAAATAAAATAAATAAATAGTAATAATAATTAATACTTATTTAGAAGTACTCGGTTAAGTACTTTCACCAAATATGATCACCATATATATGGCCGCCCGTCTAAGATAAAGAATCAGGTTAGTAAAAAAAAATTATCATCTGAAATTCTCGAGCGTATCAGATTAAGGTAGAGTGAGTTAGTTACATGTGTATGAGGCCTGTAGTGGTGCAGGGGCTCAAAGTGTGACTGTAAAATCGACTGGTTGTGGGTTCGATCATCACTCGAGGAAGTGAACTATTTATATACATTTATATTTACATTTCTTCGCTCTGGTGTCCAGTTGCATGTTATGTCGGGCGTAACAGTTTTTTTATAACTATACTTTTTGTATAAATATACTTATAAATACAAGTATTCTACTTCAAGCACACACTCTTTTATTTATATGCAATTTTTTGAGCTTTTTTATTGATTACGATTACGAAAAAAAATATTTTTATATTGACTCCCGTTCGTTAATAAATCATAATTTAAATCTTTGAAATTTTATGTGACTTTGTTTGCAAAAAATGTTATATTTAATAGAATGAAATCAAATCAGCTACACGCTGTATCCTGCACACTGCAGGGTAGACAGATTGAACCTAGTGTTAAGACACTTCGTTCCTCACTTTCTGTCAAATTCTGGAGGCATTGCGTGTTGACTGGCAGAAGTCAACGCCACGCTTAGCCTTGACACCAGAGCGAAAAAATGGAAATATAAATCTAAGTAAATATTTCATCTCCTCGAGTGGGGATCGAATCCACAACCAGTCGGTTTTACAGTCACACTTCGTGCCGCTGCGCTACGACTGGCTATTTAATAGAAATGTTTATTTATTTCTCTATATCTATCTAAGTAAACGGTATAGATACATGTGCACAAAAATCGTAGTTTTCGGGATAAAAGGTATGCTCGTATATTGCTACACAGCCCCCTCCTATTTTTAAGTGACGCTTTCAAACGCTGTCGCACTGAGTTACGGTAGTCTTATGCTTATCTTATTTATTCTTTTATTACCATTTTATATCACTGTAAGTGTTAAAATAAATAATATTATACTTTCATTTTAACTAAGTTAAGAAGAACATTGTCGTGTGTTTATCTAAAACTATTGAAATACGAGTGGGATAACTTTGGGCTTTTTTTGATTTTCATATACGACCCACTTAATTCGAGTCGGCATATAACATTATTTATCAAATTTTCAATTATCTATTATATAAAAGTAAAACGAGAGTATAGAATCCGCAGAAAGTGGTGGTAAAGCTGATAAAAATGAGAATTCAAAATAGCTGAATAAATTAACACTTAACCTAAAGTCAATTTTGTGTAAAATAATGTTAATTTCTTTCGATATGGATATTAATTTAACATTTAAATTGACCGAATAATTTTTATTCAAAATACTAACCAATGAAATAAATGAGTATTCAAAAATCTCAGTAATTATGCATAAAAAAGTAGTAATGCGTTTTCGCTTTAATTTTATACCATTAAATAAGTAAAACGGATAAAACACACTAAATTTTACCAATATTAATCCATTTATCTTCGTATCCCGCGTCCAAACGGGCAAATCTTACAGCTTCTCGTAAGGCGTGGGTAATGACTGCTGCTAGACATAACGCTGGTTCCCCCGTTGCTACAAGTTTACACAGTAAGTAATATACAAAAATATCTTAAAATGTTACTTTTACAAAATTTTATATATATTTCAGACGCTTTTATCATAAAGTGCTAAACAATGGTATTACCAATTATATATTTTTTTTATATTTTTTAATCTATGAAATACGTACCTTTAGATTGTAAAACACCAAATTTGTTATCAGAATTTCTGCGAAAGTAAACTCTAAAATCTGCCGGTATATCTTTTATTCCAGGTGGCTTGTAGGTCCATGTACGATCAGTCAATAGCTTACCAGTAATTTTGTCATATACAATTTTTTCTGATGTCCAATAACCTAGACCCATTACAAATGCTCCTTCTATCTGGAGAAAATTATATTTGAATGAATTTCAGTATAAGTTTTACTTATTATTCGAGCAATAATCAGATATCTCAACACATTTTTTCGTGTAAAGTATTTAGTATCTACTTGAAAAATGGTAAAGAAGTGTTATGAGTCCTTGAACATGGACTTCAAAATATTTAGTTGCAATATATTATAAATAAATATATTTTGTTTACCTGAGCAACATCAATTTCAGGATTCAAACTCCGTCCGGTATCTTCCAGTAAATCGACTCTTATTATATCATAATTGCCCGTGAGAATATCAACTTCTACTTCCATTATAACTACACCATATATAAGATATGGTTTTACAGGTTCATTTAAAGAAAACATATATGATGCTTGTAAATCAATTCCTAATTGATAAGCTTTTTTGATAATTTCTTCCCAATTAGCATTATTTAGTTCTGCTTTCACTGGATTTAATCTATCATTTAAAATTTCACAAGCTTTTACAGTGGCATATGCAACACACTCGCTTCCAACACTACCACCTGTGGCCATGGAATTTGGTGATGTGAGACTAGAACTGGGTTTGACGATAATTTTTTCCATTGAAATTCCTAAAACATAAGCACAGACTTGTGCTACTTTTGTATTGATTCCTTGCCCCATTTCTGTACCACCATGAGTTATAGAGACCGTACCATCAGCCTGATAAATTGAAACTATACAATTATAGGGACCTAAATAAAATAGATCGTAAGTCATTGGTAATATTTTCATAGCTCGTTTTCTCCAACGATTGTTTTTATTAAAATCTTCGATATATTGTTGTCTTTTATCATAGTCAGAATTCTCTTTTAATTCCTCTATTAATTCTGGGATCGGATTATTTTCCTTTATCATATTTTGTAAACGCACTTCTAAGGGATTTTTACCTATATCGTGTGCTATTCTTTCCATTATATATTCAGTCATTGCAATGCCCTCACAGGAAGCTAAAATGTTAAATATTGCTAAATTTTTAATCACAGCACCACCCTTCTTATGCAGGAGTATGTCCGAAATATTTTATAAAAACTGATCAGCTTTTTTATTTTATATGAATTAACGTTACCTGGAGCCCGGCACCAAGTTGTTGACGGAGTATCGGTTAGAACGCTGTAAGCTTCTACATGCCATCGTTTTGAATTATAACAATTGTGCATATGACCTAATGTCATCAATGTGGTATTCTCGTTCTTAGAGCAACCATTGTCTTGATAATATTTGTTTTTCAGATACTGAATTTCACCCTCGTTGTTTACACCAAACTTTAAAGTTAATAAAACTATAGTTACTTTAATTTAACTTATCTAATAAAGATTTGAGGCCGGTGAGGCCGGTCGTGGCGCAGCGGCACGAGGTGTGACTGCAAAACCGACTGGTTGTGGGTTCGATCCCCACTCGAGGAGATGAAATATTTACTTAAATTTATATTTCCATTTCTTTGCTCTGGTGTCGAGGTTAAGCGCGGCGTTGAGTTCTGCCACTCAACACGCAATGCCTCCAGAATTCGGCAGAAAGTGGGGAACGGAGTGTCTTAACACTAGGTTCCCTCTACCTACCCTGCTGTGTGCGGGATACAGCGTGAAGCTAATTTAATTTATTTATTTTTTTTTAATAAAGATTTCTTGGTACTAATTAGTAGCTATACATCAATATTTAAAAACTAATAATAATAGGACAGAATTAGATTGTGACCATGATTGATATGTCTCAACACTCAACATGCCTGAGTTATGAATTTAGGCGAAAAGCAGGCAACGGAGTATTCTAGCATTAGATTGCCTACTAGATGCAGGATAAAATGAAAATGTTGAAAAAAGAGATATATATTATTTTTTGAAAACTATTATAGTTGATATAATGATGTCGTAACTAAAGGAAATGCAACTACAAAAATGTTTGAATTAATTTTGTAAATATATTTATTTTCCTATACCAAGGTCGTTAACACAAAGTACTTTATTTTCTTTTAAAATAATTATTGTACCCAGATAGAGGTGTGAAAATACCATGCTTTTGTAAATTAAATAAATATTTCCTTTAAAAGCGGTTAATAAGAAAAAGCTTCTTCGAAAATCACACTTGTATATATAATAATACGACATACTTCTAAATTACAATATGTTGGAGCTCTTTTTCCGACAATCTTCATATTGGTTTGTAAAGGTAGTACAAACCTACAGGGTTTTCCTTGTAAATATGATACTATTGCTGCAGCGCAAGCAATTTGCGTTGACCTAGTTATTTTTCCTCCATATCCGCCTCCAACTCTACGGACGATTACGTTTACGCTGAAACAATCTATATATGAATTATTTTTAAAAATAACATAATTTAAGAAAGTTATGTTACATTTATTGAAGTACGCATTCGCAGAGAAAGTATAATAACTTAATCACAGATTTTATTGACTGATTAATGCAGTACAATGATGCCCTTTGTTTAACTAAATTAGAAAATACTTTCAAATAAAATATATCCCTGATTAGAATTTAAAAAACACTAGCGAATTTGAATTATTACATATTTAATTTTTTGGTTACTGGATATACTATTATTGTAAATTACCTATTTACAGGAATATTTAAACACTCAGCAATAGCAACATTGGTTAAGTCAATCCATTGAGTTGAAGCATAAACATCAAATCCATCTTCACTTGGTTTCACTACACAAGTTTGTGGCTCCATGTAATAGTGATACTGTGTGTCATATGATATTTCAGCATGTATTACCATTTTTACATCGTTTCCGGATTCTGTAGGTTCTATTATTTTATCGGTACTTATTCTTTGATTTTCTGATGATGATAAAACATCTTGTATATTTAACAAAGGTAATTTCTTTGAGATCGATTTATAATTTATTTTAACAAGCTTAGCAGCATTATTTGCCACCTTTTCTTTGTTTGCAACAATTATACCTACAGCTTGGCCAGTAAATTTTACATCACTAGAACATAAAATTTCTTCTACTGAAGAAATAATTGGAATATTAATTGGTGTGAAGTTGTTAGCGCCAGGTATATCTTTGGCGGAATAAAATGCGATGACGCCAGGTATTTTCTGTAATCAAAATAATATTTCGGAGCTCTTAATATATTTAATTTTAATATTATGATCGTTAAAAAAATACGAATAAAGAAGAAAATGAAAATAATTAACTAACAGCAACTAAACATAAAAAGCTTACCATAGCATCTGTAGTATCAAATCCGTTAATAATACTACCAGCGTTTACGTCAGCAGTGACAAAAGCACCGAAAACCTCATCTATTTGTGCTGGTAAGTCATTTGCAAAAGTGGCTTCACCACTACATTGCGCTAACGCCTCTAGTTTAGGAATAGGCTTATTTAATGGCCAAATACTTTCATCTGTATCATACTTTTGGAGGCTTTTTGATATGCGACGCTTAATAATCTCTCCCCCAGATCGATATTTTTTGTTTAATTTATCATCAGGACATAAATTTAAAATAGCCTGAAATTTTATACATTCTTACAATATTTTATCATTATATTTAAATGGATTAGTTTAGACCAATTTGAAAAGAGTAAAATATCAGCAAATGAATATATGATAAATAATAATTTAACATTTTTATTTATCATATATTCATTTGCTGATATTATAATGTAAATTCACCTTGTAATATAGAGCCAAAGCTAATATTTTTCTATATTCAGGGGATGGTTCAGGTAATGCTTCTTCAGGATTAATTTCTGACGATAGAGTCATGAGTGCTAATTGTAATGTATCATCTAAGAAAGGATCTTTGTTAATCAACGCTTCTTCAGTTTTTGTTGCATGTATAAATGTTGGATTTATATTGCCATAAACTATTGATATTTTTTCTAGTACTTGCTCATTCTGTTTAAACTTAAAAAGAAACCCTGCGTTAACAATTGCATGGGCGTTCTGTGATCTAGGCATTATCTGTAAATTATTTTTTTATATCAAAACAAAAACATAGATAAATATTCTAAAATGATCTATTACTTAGAAGTATATTATACTAACCTTATATGTTTTGACCATACAACAACGTGATAAGGGTGGTAAACTTATATTCGTAATAATTTTATTTTTCATATCAAATTTTAAAAAATCTACTAAATTTAAAGTCTCACGTTTCTTGGGCGCCGTAGCTGAAATCATAATATGTATATTTAAGTATACAATGAATTATACAATGATAAACATATCAGATGTTTGAAAAGTATCCTGATGATAGCATCAGTATAAATAGTGATCATGAAAAAATGGCCGTTAAAATATTCCGTTTTCCGCTTTCCGCCTCCATTCGAGACATTGCGTGTTGAGTGGCGGTACTCAGCGCCGAGTTTTGTCCTACCGGAAGTATAACAAATTTATTGCTCCAAGTAGAGGTTGAATTAACAACCATTGCGCTTACAGTCCATACCTCTTATATCGATATCTAATCATAAACTGTTATAGAAAATATCTAAAATAATTTGTTTTTCTACGTAAACACTAATAAAAGGAACGAATGCAAATATGTATATTTACTTCATTGGCTAATATAAATTAACAATTTGTTATGTTTCAAAATTATGAAATGGTATAACATTCAGTAATGTAAATAATCAGGAATAGTGCGTGGGACTTCGGACGAATCTGTTAACGTTTGAAGGACATTATACATTTTTAATTTTTACCTAACATGTATTAAATCAGTAAAAATAACGTTCATTTAATTTTGATAACAAATACGTAACTTAAAAATGGCAGTTGGCAATATAAACGTGTTGGTTGTGGGTTGGATGCCCACTTGCGGCAATGAATTATTTTATTTCACTGCCCTAGTAACACAAAGGGCGGCGCGGCGGTGAGTCCATTCAAGTAATGTCACGAATTCGGTCTAAAGGCGGAGAAAGGAGTGTTCTGTGTTACAAGTTAAATCTCTTTTTAATATAATGCACAAAAATGTGTCATCAGAAAAGCCATAGAGGCCAGTCGTGGTGTAGGGGCACAATAGTATGACTGTAAGCGCGACAGGTAGGGGATCCGATTATCACTCAAAGAGAATGAAATATTTAATATTTTCATTTCTTCGCTCTGATAATGAGGGAAAGCGGGGCATCGAGTTCTTCAAAACGCAAAAGCGCTTTGAGAATTCGGCGGAAAGTGGGTAACGGAAGTGTCTAAATGGGAACGAAGTGTCATAGCACTAGGTTCCCAGGTTACCTATACCTACTCTGCTATTGTAACTGACATCCCACCCTACACTCAATAAAATATTTAAATAATAATTTTAATAATTTAGTATGGCTCGTTACAATCAACCCCCTAAATTCTATGAAGTTTATCGGAATAGAATTTACACTTCTACTTACATTTATTATCAACCCCCAGACCTCATATATCACTAACATAATAACCCCCTGATTCAACAATTCTCTAACCAACCCCCCGACCATACAACCCCCTAACTTTTCAATCCCCTGACCTGAAAATTCCTAACACCATATTACCTCCTCTGTCTCTCTCCATTTCACGGACAACAAATTGTAGGCAAAAGCCTACGATAAAATATTTAATGTAATGCCATTTTGACCATCCTGGTCACGGCACCAAATTGTAACTGACATCCCACCCTACACTCAATAAAATATTTAAATAATAATTTTAATAATTTAGTATGGCTCGTTACACTATGTACGGAATACCGCGGGAAACTAATAACAATATTTTTAATACTGCCTTGGTATTCACGTATGTATGCCTATAGATACAATAAATAACTATAATAGGCTGAAAATGTAATTTAAAGCTTAATTTCTTGTGTAAACTTTACCGATAGTTATCATAGCTCCAACAGTTTCGAAAAGTAGGAAAAGGTCAGACGGAAACTCATTATTTGTATACTTCAGGTATAAATTTCCACCAACTGTGCCAATCTGAAATAAATAGACAATATTATTTTATTTAAAGAAACAAATCGGATTTTTTAAAGGAATAATTATTATTGATAATATAAATAACTCAATGAATTTTAGCCCCTATTTTCTCGATATCTTAATTTCACATAGTGGACGATATTTTTGTTTCGATGTTTAAATGTAAGAAGAAAAGAAGGGACAGGATAACACCAGTACCCGTTGGTCATATTGAATCGCGGATAGAAGAAGATAGTGCACACTGCATTATATAGACGCGTACTACTGTTAAATTTGTAGTCTAACTATATCTATATTGACATTATAAAGCTAAAGACTTTGGTTGAACGCGCTAATCTCAAGATCTACTAGTAGGAATAGATTTTTTTAATTTTAGACATTTATTGGTTACATATTATTCCCGACTGCTAAGGAAGGGTTATGTTTTTCGCGCGTATCTTGTATGTATGTAATATTCTTTATTACCTCGTATCTCCAGAACCGCTGAACGGATTTACGTATTTAAGGTATGGTTAGATTCGTATTAGCAGCCCAAGTGTTCTTAGATAGGTGACGTTAATAAAAAAAAATCATGACGGCTGTGGGACGCCATTGGACTTAGTGAAAAAAAATTTTTTCGTTTCGAATACCATAATATGGGTACCAAATTCAAGAGCTCAATTTCAGCATTTCAAAAAGGTATATCATGATTATCATTGCCATAATAAATTCTAACAAAAAAATGAAAAATAAAAAAATATTTGTAAAAACAAAAACCCCGACTGCATCAAGCTAAAAAGAAAATAAACAAGCCCAATAGTTTATTAGGATTAACAGTCGGGACCTATAAGTAATTCTTCAATCAATAAAATGTTTACCAGGAACCCCGCACAATTCAAAGAGGTCCCGACTGTTAATCCTAATAAACTATTGGGCTTGTTTATTTTCTTTTTAGCTTGATGCAGTCGGGGTTTTTGTTTTTACAAATATTTTTTTATATATCGATGTAACCCATTGTACCTGCAGTCAAAATTATCTTGAGCATTTAGGGCGAAGCCGCAAATAGAGCTCTAAGCATATATACTTACATTTCTAACTGGAATGTGTGCTACGAGGTCCAAGTGATTATAAAATTCTTTCAAATACCTAAAATCTTCGTTTTCTGATGATAATTTAAGAAATACTTCCATCAACTCCGATAACGGCATCCCCGCTCCCACTATCAAGTTGACATCTATGATGTATCCTTTAATATCATTGACATTGAAAATATCTATTACATTTTTCGGATATCCTGTTATATGATAAACCCCTGAAATTTAAAACAATATTATAACATAATCAACATCAATTCGACCAAGTATTCAAGATATATTTGTAATATAAGATTACACAATAATATTTTTAGTATAAGAATTTAGTAGCAGTATTTTTCTTCTGACTTGACTTGATTTGTTCTTTGATAAACAACATATCCAAAAACTTTCAAATTGTATTATTATGACCGTACCTTGTCCTGTATTACCAGCCACTAGTTTATACTCAGAACATTGAGCTATAGCTTTAAACACGTCATCTAAGGTATACACTTTAAACCATTTATGTTGGCTTCCTTCCACAGCAATCATCTTCTTAGTATCTTTTTCCAAAATGCACCAATCGTTTCTTATATCTATATTACAAGTCACTGCTTCTTGTCTTTTATGTTTGCATTCTTGTTTACATTTAAGGCTACAAGTTTTAAAGAATCCTAAGTCTTCTATGTCTTTAAGTTTATTTAGCAAACCCTCATCAGCGTCATTGGCAAGGCTTTTGAATGCCTCAGCTATTGGTCTGTAGCCTGTACATCTGCATATGTTACTGGCGAATGAATTTTCAATCTCTTCCATATTTAAATTTTGATTTTTCGAAGTATATAAACTGCAAACATTTTGAATATTTCTTATATAAATAACAAATATGTAATAAATGTTATAATTTGTAATAGAATGGTAAGTAAATTACAGGTAAAGTATACAATATTTTTATTTGAGGTCGTAGTGACGCAGCATCAGACGGGTTTTGTGCTGCTGCTGAGCGTCTCAATATCTGGGTTTGGATCTCATTTGGAGGAATACATTATTTTCATTTCGTTGTCAAGTAACAAGACACAGCGCGACTTTGAGTTACCCCACCTAACATACAATTATAATAGATAATATAGCCTCGCATTGTACCACTCGCTATTTAATATGTTTGTACTTCAATACGATATGATTTAATTAACAATAATAATTTATCATACATCATAATTATTCAATAAAACATTAAATTTATAATTAATGATAATTTTGTATAGCACTATACTTTTATTATTTTTAATGATGACTATTTGATGTCTAGCAATAGAAGGTGTATAAAAATAAAAGTGGGTAATTGTATTTTAAAAAGAGTATAAAATAGCGTGCATCAACGTACGATGTTTACAAATTTGTAAAACTTTGGAATATTAACATAGTTATAAACGCTTGTTTTTCTTTTGTACCATTGAAGAACTCTCGCCATCCACCTTCGTGACATAATGTCTCGAAAATTTGACGGAATGTTGGAAATGGAGTATCTTAAAGTGTTAACAAAATATTAGGCAAAAGGAACCTAGTGAGGTTCCTTTTGCCTATCCTGCTATGTGCGGAATACAGCGTAAAGCTAAATATTTTAATGAGTAAGAAATGTCGAGGCCAAGCGCAACGTTGAGCTCCGCCACTCAATATGCAACGCCTCCAGAACTCGGCGGAAAGTGAGGAACGGTGAAAAACACTAGGTTCCCTCTGCCTACCCTGCTGGGTGCGAGATACAGCGTGAAGCTGGTTTTGTAAGAACAGACTAATAAAATCATAAATCATAATATAGAAACAATAATATCGATATGACGCTTCTAGAGTCCCTCTTTTGAGATTGTAAATAAAAAATACTGCGTTTGCAATTTACATAACACACTATTTTAGTTGCTTCTTCCGTACTAACAATAAATGTGAAAATCCCATAAATATCTATAATTTTAAAAATAATTTCTTCTTAAATATGTTTGTAAACTTCGATTTACTTATATACTAAATAAATATAAAAAATATAATGAAAACTGTTTTACTTGAAATTAAATTACCTGTACATATTCATAACCCACCCTGGCGTACAATATCCACACTGGGTGCCATTAAATTTGGCCAATCTGCTTTGTATATCGTGATAGCCTATTGTCCTATTTCCAATTCCTTCTACAGTCGTTATCTCCCAACCTTGACATGAGAAAATTGATACGAGACACTGAAAAATAAATACTTATTAATTAAAATTGGAAAATCTTCGCAATAAAACACTAATTAACTTTTTTGGAAAATGTATAAAAATTTTGCGTAGTTGGATTTGAACAGGCACCGCTTTGTAACCGTCCAAGCACTCTGCCGTACGTTCTACATTGTATATTCTCTGTATTTTTTTATGCATTTGACATTTTTCATAATCATTATATGCTAAAACTAGAGGGCGCGCGCGGCTTCACCCGCTTATTTGGACACTTAGGGGTGAATTTTAAAAAAACCACGAAACACGTGTTCAATAAAATATTTTTAACAGTCTGAATTAATTTTGTTATAAAAATCGGTGGTGATTTAAAGATTTTTCCATACTTTCAACCCCTTTTTTGCACTCTTAGGGGGAGAATTCTAAAAAACCATGAAACACGTGTTCAATTAAATGTTTTTAAGAGTCTGAATTTCAAATTTTATAAAAATCGGTGCCGATTTAAAAAAAAATCCATACAAACTTTGAACCCCTATTTCATCCCTTTAATTTTAAAATTTTTCAAAATCCTTTCTTAGTGGATGTCCAGAATATGAAAATAAACATCTGCCCAAATTTCACGTTTCTACGCACAGCGGTTACGGCTCTGCGTCTTACCTCAGTCAGTCAGCACAAGTCCTTTTATATATATAGATAGATTACTAGAGGGCGCGCGCGGCTTCACCCGCTTATTAGAAGTGAATTCTAAAAAAACCACGAAACACGTGTTCAATAAAATATTTTTAACAGTCTGAATTTAATTTTTTATAAAAATCGGTGGCAATTTAAAGATTTTTCAATATAAACTTTCAACCCCTTATTTGAACCCTTAGGGGGTGAATTCTTAAAAACCATGAAACACGTGTTCAATGAAATATTTTTAAGAGTCTGAATTTTAATTTTTATAAAAATCTTTACAGATTAACTTCCCATACAAACTTTCAACCCCTATTTCATCCCTTTAGGGTTAATATTTTTCAAATTCCCTTCTTAGTGGATGTCCAGAATATGAAAATAAACATCTGCCTAAATTTCACGTTTTTACCATCAGCGGTTACGGCTCTGCGTGCGTCTTACCTCAGTCAGTCAGCACAAGTCCTTTTATATATATAGATAGTTAAGCTGTAATGCTTTAGACATTACATTACATTACATTGCAGGAAGCAATTATAACAATTTTAAGGCTTGTATTTTATGACAATTTCAGTATCTTTCAATCTTTATTTATTATCTTTTATTTCAATCTTTTTATATTATCTTTGTTGTGTTTATATATATTTTTAACCGACTTCAATAAAAGAAGATTGTTTCTTCAGAATTTTCAATTGAGTTAACTGTTTTTGATGATTGTTTCTTTTAAACAAATACTACTTTTAAATCTTTGTACTATTTTATAAGAATGTTTTTAAGTCTTAGTATATCATGTCTTCAAAATTTCTATAATTTTAAACTAATATGATAACTACATTATATTTTTTAAATTCAGAATATTTACCATCTAGAATAAAATAAATGAGGCTAGTCGTGGCGCAGTAACACTTTATACCCCTCATAAAGTGTGACTGTAAAATGGACTCGTTTTAGGTTCGATCCGCTCTCGGGGCAATAAAATATTTATTTAAATTTATATTTACATTTCTTCGCTCTGGTGTCGAGGCAAAGTGTGGCGTTAAGTTCCCCCCCTCAACACAAAATACCTTCGGAAATAAAAAGAAGAAAGGTTTTTGTCAGATACCCCAGAAGCCGATGATTTAAAAAAATAACAAAAATTTTAAATTAAGAAAAATATTATTATTTAATAATGAATTTTCCTACTATTTGATTAAAGAAAAGCAAGTAATAATGTTAACAAAATATAGACACTAGGTACTATTTTTTACATGGTCAGGTCACATGGTTCATCCGTGTAGTATGTATCATGATAGCGTAGAGAGCTTACTGATATTACACTTCGTTCTCCGCTTTACGTTACGGTTAACAAGTCGTGGTCGACCTAAAGTTAGATTTTCTATACTTTTGCGCTTTTTCTATATTTTGTTCACTCGGAAAAAATAATAATAATGAAAAAATATTTAAAAGTAAGAGAAATGTTAAAATCTAATCTGCGCAGCCATCTTCGGCTAGGTTAACAGCCGTCAGACTCGTCGATCATACTGTACATCTTTTGAGACACTGTGTACTGAGTGAGATAACTCTTCGCTGCATTTTGCCTACCTATCTGGGGAAATGAACATAATTTAATACCCCGAATAGGTACCCAACGTCGTAAGACGCGTATTGTAAATAAAACATAATCGAGGTCGTCGTGGTGCAGGGGTACAAGCGCATGACTGCGACAATCCACGACAAATCGCGGCATTGAGTTCCACCATTCAAGGCAATTCCCAAAGAATTCGATGGAAAATGGAGAATGGAGTGTCTTAAAACTAAGCTAAAAATATTACTTACCGAGTTAACAGAAAAAGTTCTGAGCTCATTGGTAGGCGGTAAGGCCGCTTGAACTGAAACTATGCATGCGCCGCATCCACCTTCTTGACACATAGCCTTAGTTCCGCGTAGATCTGCTACCGTTCTTATAAATTCGTTCAATGATACATCTGGTCCGTACTTCCCATCAGCTATAACGACATTCAGTTAAATACTTTATAACAGAAAGAAAATATTAGGAGGAAGGAGTTGCATCGATATCACTAAATTTATGAAGACAATCGATTAGATTTTTTGTTTCTTTATTTGAATTGAATAAGCTCCGAAACTACGGGACCGATATGGAAAATTCTTTTACAATTAGACGATTAACGTGTAAAAAAATACCAAAAAAATTTTATATCGCGTACGCTGTGGAAATTATTGACAATAGAGCAAAGTTATGTACTAAAATTATATAAAAGACATCAATATCTACAAAAAAAAGACGACTTAGACGATTACGATACCACGTGTAACTGTTAGAGTTATGCCACAATAACTAGTTTTCAAAGGAAAATGTGCAAACTAACTAGAACAGAGCCGCCATCGTAATACAGAGGGATATCTAAAAAATATATGTATTATTGTGAAAGAATAAAAAGAGTATGTAATTCCTCTATAGATATACTGCCTTATATTCTGTCATAATGAGCAGCTTTAAACTTTGCATACAAAGGTATCCCGTAGTATATCTATTTTTTTCAATTATTATTACCAGTACAGTGTCTTGTAACAGATAATATAATACCTCGCATTATACCACCCGCTATTTAATATAATTATATTCTGTCTTGTACTTCAATATGATATGATTTAATTAACAATAATAATTTATGATAATAATTGTAATATACATAATAATTATTTAATAAAATATAATTAATACTAATTTTGTATTAGCATATAAAGTATACTTTAATTTTTTTTAAGTATAATTATTTGATACCGTCGATTATTGAGGTCAGTCGTGGCGCAGCGGCACGAGGTGTAACTGCAAAACCGATTGGTTGTGGGTTCGATCCCCACTCGAGGAGATGAAATATTTACTTAAATTTATATTTCCATTTCTTCGCTCTGGTGTCGAGGTTAAGCGCGGCGTTGAGTTCTGCCATTCAACAGGCAATGCCTCTAGAATTCGGCAGAAAGTGGGGAACGGAGTGTCTTAACTCTGCCTACCCTGCTGTGTGCGGGATAAAGCGTGAAGCTAAGTTAAGTTAAGTTATATATATGTTTAATATTTTTTCACTCTTTATTGTTTTTTAGATGGAAAACATAGACATTTTTTTTAAATTGAGAAAATATTTTATTAACTATAAGAATGTTGGTACTTTTTAAAATTCTAATAGAACTAAACAACTTTCTAAAATGTTCTTATCTTGTATACACTGTAATAACTATTAGAAGCTATTAAACAAAAAAATACATTCTCATTTATATAAATATATTATATGCTGTTATAATATAGGATATTATATTCTTTTTCTTATGTATGTTGATCAAATTCTAATCTCTTTTAATAAGTCAGTTATTTAATCATTATACCATCATACATGACGAATGTTACAATAAAAAATAAATCAAAAGAATTAAAGTGATTACAGCGCCCGCACCGCGCTCTCGTCTTCGCTCCTTTAATCGGTTAAGTCGTTTCTGAGAAAAGCGTCGACAAACAGAAAAACCAACAAACAGAGTAAACTTTTAAATATCATTGTTTCTGGTTCTGTTACTTTATTAAATGCCCCTAATAATATTTTTTGACAATTTTAATAGAAATCGAAAATGTCACCCTATGGTTTTATTAAAATAAAGTAGTACTTATCTCACTCATACACTTACCTTTATACTGAATTCCATTTATTTTGAAAACTATTTTGGACATTTTTTGTAATCACTACCCTTTTTTTATATAAAATTAATATAATAGCCTCACTTACTAATAGTAAACTAGTAACTATTAATAAAATTTAAAATAAATGAACATAAAATATTTTTTTTATATTATTTTTTCATTAAAAACTTTGTCGTTCAGTCCATCTCCGCGTACTAAATACGAGTACGTCTAGCTATTAAGCCAACGTACTTATAACGATGATGGCTGTAATAATTATATATTTCGGACATTATAAGCGGTTATTACTATTTTTAGGATATGTACACACTAGGACTTATATATATTTAAATTTGTTTATATTTACTTTGAAATATATTTTCATGATTGCTTTCTAAGTTTTAAATTTTTTTTTTGACGTCAACGTGGCGCAGGGCAGAGGCGAGCGAGTGTAAACGCGACATATTTCATATTTTTGATTTTCTTCCTTTGGATCCACCAATCAACACGGCAAGATCTCGAAAATTAAAAAAAATTGAGCAGAAAACAGAGAATTTTATAATTTAACACATGCTTCCCTCTGCCCTGCTATTTGCGGGATACAGTGGGAAGGTAATTTAATAAGATAAGACAAGGCCAATAAGTAAACTTTAATAATTAAAATATCCTATTTTAATACAAAATGTTCAATCTTGTGATCCAAAGCCATAAAGATATTCTCCACTGTACATGGTATACCTAAAAAAAAGTTAAAAATATATTATTCTTATGAATAAATATGAACACGCTCGTAGGAGCGTACGATCATCTGTGGTCAGCCGGGTAGGCTAAGAAAATTATTTCAAAGTTTGTTTTTAATTTGTATTTACGCGCCCACATTATTATTATTTTTTCAGCTTTACACTTTATATCCCACAGGATAGAGACAAAGGGCCCTGTAACAAGATAAACCATTCATACCCACAGCCACCATGAATAAAGTTAGACTTTATCCTAGAGCTTATTATATTATTATACTGTGCTGATTTTATTATTTAATTAAAATTAATATTGTGTTATTTAATTCAAATAAATTGTATATATGAAAGTGTATTTTAAATCGAGGCGTTGGTTCCACAACCCAACATGCAATTGCTCCAAAATTTGGCGGTGCGTGGGATGGATCTGAGTCTTAACACAAGGTTCCTTCTTCATACCTTGCAGGAATATGCGTGAAGCTGATAAAATATATAAATAATAAATACATATATAGATGTCCATCAATATTATCATTATAACATTATAGACCTGTATCACTACAATCAATTATACGAGTATGACATTTATCATTAACATAAGATAAAATCATAAATAGATAAAAGAAATTAAACTATTAATAAATAATAATTCATTGACTCGAGTGGGGATCGAGCCCACAACCGTCGCGTTACAATCATACACTTGTACCTCTGGGTCACAATATAAAAGTAAAGTAAAATCATTAATAATTATTCATACCAATTTCGACCCACTGGTCCGGATATCCAGCGTCAATTCGCCCGGAACGGACTGCCTCTCGAAATGCGTGTAATATAACAGTAGCCAAGCACAGCGCCGGCTCACCGGTCCCTGGTAAACGAATCAATTGGTTGGAACACAGCATCCCTTGAGATGAGTGCCCAAAGCCCAAAATGTATTTTACCTTTACAGTTTCATACGTACTTGTAGCTGTATGTTGTATTCGACTTTCAAATTGTTTGTAGATTAGAAATTTGATTTAGATACATATAATTCGTCCGTTTAATTTTATTTCGTTCGTTCCATTCGATTGCAACACAATAGTTAAGTGTTCGATTCCCACTCGTGGGATGAAGTTAATTTTTATTTCAGACGCGATGAAGTGTAGCGTTGAATTACGCCACTCAACACGCAATATCGTGATTTGTAGTAGATTAAATAAAAAAAAGCGTGAAGTTTAGGTAGAATATTTTTGTTTGTTATACAATGCACATCTGTATAAATATAAAAAAAGAAATATATAATTTTTCAAAAAGAATATTGGACGTTTCACTCCAGTCTCCTCATTTGCTTTATATTTTGAAACATAAATATTTTTATTAAAATATTTAATAAGTTAGTAGTTAAGCTCAATATCGAAAACCTAAAATAAAAAACCCGCGCCTCCTGGAAACCGGAGGAGACGCGGGTTCGAGTCCCGCTACGTTCAATTTTTATACGTTTTCTAAATAAGTATTTTTCTTTCCCTTTCCATTGGAATAACACTTTAAAAATGTTAAAAGCCTATATATGTTTGCTGTAAGTATAACATATTTTATTATGTAAACGTAGTTATGAATGATATCAATGATAAGCAAAACGAAGTTCAACTTATTTCCTTATTTCTACGATACCTTTAGATTGAAGTACACCAAACTCATTTCCAGCGTTCCTTCGAAAATATATCCGCATATCTGCTGGAATATCTTTCATTCCCGGTGGCTTATAATTCCAAGTGCGATTGGTTAATAAAGCCCCTGTATTTTGATCGTAAACGAGATTCTCCGAAGTCCAATAACCAAGGCCCATTATAAAGGCGCCTTCGATCTAAATATGTAAAAATATGTGTTTTATTTCTTCTTCTCCAAGTTTTTTCTATCTTTAGAAGATAGCAGACTTTATGTGTTAATTATCTATTCAAGGTAGTTAAAGTTTTAATTAATTTATACAAAATAATTATATTCTTACAATACGTTGTCGAATGAGGTTTCAACACACAACACATTTATTCTTATCTTCCATATTTCCTCTTATGAATACGTAATAGTAATAATATTTTTTTTTCTGTAATTTTATATCATTAGTTACCTTTAATCAGGTTCACTGTGCACAAGCATATGTATATATAATAATTAGTTCTTTGTACATATATCTGTAGTCTTTTATTAAGACATTAAAATTTTAAATATATATATATTTTATTAAAATTAAAATATTGTTTGTGGAACTACATTATAAAATAACATATTTCTTAAATTATGTAATATTATAATATTATCTGTAGTATCTTTACCTGACCAATATCAATAATAGGACTTAAACTCCGTCCAGTATCTTCAAGCAAATCTAATCTTTTAACTTCACTGTTGCCTGTCAACAAATCTACTTCGACTTCCAAAACACAAACTCCACATACATCATACGGCTTTAAATTATCATTTCCAGAATACATATACGATGCTTGTAAATCAACACCTTTTTCAAATGCTTTAGAAATTAATTGTTCCCAAGTGAAATTACCAGATTCCTTTATTGGTGCCAGTCTTTCTAAAAGAATATCACAGGCTTTTATAGTAGCAAAAGCAACACATTCACTTCCAATGCTAGCACCGGTAACCATTGTATTTGGTGATATAAAACTTGAAGTTCCCTTAACACTAATCTTGCTTAAAGGCACTCCCAATTTATAAGCACATACTTGTGCTACTTTGGTATTCAAGCCCTGCCCCATCGCAACACCACCATGATGTATAACAATCGATCCGTCTCCATGAAATATTGATATAAGAGAATTGAAATTTCCAAAATAATATATTTCAAACGCCATAGGCAACATTTTTAAGGCTCTTTTCCTCCATCTATTTAGAGCGTTGAATAACTTTATTTCATAAGTACGTGTTAGAAAGTCAGAATCTATTTTCAGTTGATTTATCATTTCGGGCAAAGGGTTGTTTTCCTTTTTCATGTTTAAAAGTCTTACTTCTATAGGGTCCAGTTTAAGATTAAAAGCTATATATTCCATAATATTTTCAATCATAGCTACTGCTTCTGCTGATGCTAGTCAAGCAAATTACGAAATAAGCATGTGATTATTGTTACGGTTAACATATTTTAATCAAGTAAAATATTATTTTTGCTTCTTTAATATACGTGAAGATATGAGATTGTTTTTAAAAAAAAAACACGAAATATGTATGCAGTGATCATAAACCAAGCAGGCTTGTACGGCCTCACTTCAAAACATACAAATTGACATACAACTTAATAAATATTTTTTAATACTACTTTTACTACTACTTTATAGCTTGCAATCAGAAAAAATATTAATTTCAGCATTTTATATAAAGAAGTGTCGGCTGAACGTTGACTCATTAAGTAGCTCATTTAGTAACGGAAAACTTTTGTATTAACTGTAAACGTGACGGTTGTGGGTTCCATTCTGGTTACAAAACAAATCGTTGAGCTATGCTATTCAGTACGCAATGTCTTAAAAATTGAGCGTAAAGTGGGGGACGGAGTATATTAGCTTCCACAAAAAGAAACAAAAAAAAAATGTATATATATTATAATGTATATAATACGTACACGGTGATCTGCAGTAAGTATTAGACGCGGTGTCAGTTACAACACTATTCGCTTCTACTCGCCATCTTAAACTATCATAGCAGCTGTACAAGTGTCTAACTGTTCTCCCAGATATAATTTCGTTGAAAGAATGACCACAGTCTTGATAGAAAACAGTTTTTAGATATTGAATCAATCCATGGTCGTCGACACCAACCTGCGTTACACACAATACTATTGTAAAAACTTCTATAAAAATATAATCACGATTTGCACGAAGCTATAATTAACTTGAATTTTCATTTTTTTATTCTTCATATTTTCTTTTTTTTAGGAACTTGATTTGGAATTCATTTATATAGGCGCTATGCCACTGCGCTACGACGAAGATAACATTTGTTAAGAATTATATCTTTACAAACGTACATATATATACATATATTTGTATAAGTTTGAAATCCACACAAATTGTTTATTACAATAAAAATATATAATAAATATCGTAGTAACTAGTACGAGGACGCTGGACGTTGTTAGACTTGCGATTTCCGGTCAAATATTTAAATTATAATATAATTGAGGCCAGTCGTAGGGCAGAGGCACAAAGTGTGACTGTAAAATCGACTGGTTGTGGGTTCGATCCCCACTCGAGGAAATAAAATATTTATTTACATTTATATTTTCATTTCTTCGCTCTGGTGTCGAGGCAAAGCGCGGCATCGATTTCCGCCACTCAACACGCAATACCTCCAAATTTCGGCGGAAAGTGGCGAACGGAGTGTCTTAACACTAGGTTCCCTCTGCCTACCCTGCTATGTGCGGGATACAGCGTGAAACTGATTTATTTTTTTGAATATAATTGTGTTATTAACTGTTAAGTAATGTTTCATACAAATATAATAATATTATATTTGTATGAAACATTACTTAACAGTTATTCATTTTATTATAATACTTACTTCAAATTTACTATTAATTGGCAGACGTTTACCAATAGCCTGCATATTATGTACTAAAGGAAGTATAAACCTGCAAGGTTTATTTTGTAAATGAGTCACTATTGCTGCAGCGCATGCTATCTGACAGGCGCGAGATATCTTTCCTCCATAGGCACCACCAACTCTACGAATTTTGACATTTACTCTAAAAATACAGAAACTCGTTAAACATACAGTAGAATAAATTATTAATCTAACAAAAGTAATTAAATTGGTTAATATCCTCATATTTTTATGTATAATTGTAACTATACTATATATCTAGGCCAGTCGTGGCACAGTGGCACGAGGTGTGACTGTAAAACCGACTGGTTGTGGGTTCGATCCCCACTCGAGGAGATGAAATATTTACTTAAATTTATATTTCCATTTCTTCGCTCTGGTGTCGAGGTTAAGCGCGGCGTTGAGTTCTGCTACTCAACACGCAATGTCTCCAGAATTCGGCAGAAAGTGTGGAACGGAGTGTCTTAACACTAGGTTCCCTCTGCCTACCCTGCTATGTGCGGGATACAGCGTGAAGCTGATTACTATATATCTAGTACGTACTGATTAACAGGTATTTGAAGACATTGAGCAATTGCAACTGCAGCTAAATCTGGCCACTGTAATGACGCGTTAACTTCTAAGCCATCCTCAGTCGGTACTACGAAACATGTCTGTGGTTCCATATAGAAATGACTTTGACCTTTTAATTTTAACTCTCCGTTCAAAATATGCTTAACATCATTCCCGATTTCACTTGGTTCTACTATTTCATTCTTCATAGTTCTTTTATCTATTTCTTGTGAATTTAATACATCGTCAACAGTTATCAATGGTTTGTTAGTACTTGTATGTGAATAAATTATTTTAACCAAAGTGGCAGCTCTTTCTGCCGTTCTTCCTCTATCTGCCACTATAATAGCTGCCGGTTGTCCAAAAAACATAACTTTTTCTGAACACAATATTTCTTCCTCAGCGCTCATGATAGGGACATTAACTGGTGTGAACGTATTATCTCCGGGTATATCTTTGGAAGTATAAAATGCTATTACGCCAGGTACTTTCTAAAAATGTGGTAAAAAGTTTAAGATTGTATAATATTTATTTTTTAAATGAATTATTTCTACTAAATACCAAAAATATTAGTAAAAACACATTTTATTTGCACTCACAAAGGCTTCAGTTGTATCAAAGCCACTAATTATACTTCCTGCATTTACGTTGGCTGTAATAAATGCACCAAACACTTCATTATCTAACGACGGCATGTCATTTACAAATATAGCTTCACCAGAACATTGAATTAATGCTTCTATTTTAGGTATTGGTTGGTTTAAAGGCCAAATATTTTTATTCGTTTCAAAAGTTTGAACACCATTTGAAATTTGGCGTCTTATAATTGCTCCACCGGATCTGTAGATTGGATTTATTTTGTCATCTGGGCAGAGTTGAAGAATAGCCTGTACAATAATAATCATAATTTAATTGTTTTTATTCTATCATAAAGAAATTATTAATAAAATAAGTATAAACGAAAAAAGAGACTTTTTATACATAGTTAGCTATATAATAAATATATTTTATAAATGTTTTTACTAACCTTATAAAATAGACTAATTGCAAGCATTTTTCTATATGCAGGTGAAGGATCAGGACTGTTTTCCTCGGGTTCCAGTTCATCTTTTAGGTTTTTGAAAACCAGTTGCAGAGTTTCATTAAGATATGGGTTCTTACCAACTACAATATCTTCAGCTTTTTTTGCATGGACAAAATTTTTGGAAATGCCTCCATATACTAATGAAACTTTTTCAATAAGTTCAGAATTTTGTTGAAATCTAAATAAAAATCCTGCGTTTAAAATAGCGTGCGAGTTTTGGGATCTAGGCATTATCTAAAAAAATAGTAGATTTACATAATTGAAATAATTTAACATTTAGCTTAGAAAGAAACTAAAGACGCTTTTCTACACCAAGTAACACAAGTGTTATAGAATGTGCTTGAAGCTATATATTATATGAGTTTAAACTCATATAGTTTATTTAAGGCCTCTGAAAAGAAAAATTCCAATATTTAGATCCTGGGTCCATCATCACACCAGCTCATTTGTACTATAATATTGTATTGTGACCTAAACTACGTATAACTGCCAAGTTTCATGAGGATACAATTATTACAAGTGGTTAAAAATCAGCTTCAGACATTTTGTTATATTCGACCTAATACAACAAAGCAGTTAAAAAATTAAACAACATTATTAAATAATAAATATTCATATTGCATACCCAAACCATAAGAAGAACGTGCTCAGCTGGCCTGGGCACGTCGAAGTACCCAGTGATGAAAGAATGGCAAAAAAGATTTATGATGTAAAAGTGAACGGTAGGAGAGGTAGGGGGTGACCTTGATAGACCTTCCAAAACACAGTATCAAAAATACTGCAGGAAGGTCACGTAAAAAAATGAGGACCTCTTGGAGGGCACGTATTAAAAGGTTTGAGACATGACAGTGGACGAGGCGAAAGAGGTATGTAGAGATATTCTCTTTGACTACTCCGCTAGGGGCTGTATCGCTGGTCTGTGAAGCTAAGTTAAGTTAAGATTATATTGCATACCTTAAATGTTTTAACAGAACAACAATGCGAGAGAGGCGGAAGTATGACATTTAGAACAATTTTTGACGTCATATCTGTTTCCAGAAATTCAGTTAGCGAAATTATTTTTTTACTTGTGACACTTTCAGCTGCAATTAAAGATAACTGCTATTATAATATAATAAACGTATTATTACATTAACTATGTCTTATGGGATCAGGAAGTGAAAGGTAAATTGATTTAATTTTTATTATCTATATATTAATACGTGAAGCAAAAAGTTTGACCCCTTTTTACGAAAATTGCTCGTAATTTTCTTATACGGAGAAGTATAAAATTTGTCACACATATAGTTTATATGTAGAAAAAGTGCAAAAAGTTAATATTTTTAATTAATAATGCTGACAAAGTACATTAAATCGATAAATAAAACATTGTACACACTACTATACGAGTATATTTGCCAATATTTAGGGCTAGTTTCTCATTAATCAACGATAATAGTAAGTAGTTCATACGATATCTTACATTGCTAATTACAAATAAGTATGTAAAAATGAAATGTATATATCTGCTAGATATTGCTATTCGAGGCTTGCGAAACCGAAAATTAAAGCCTGTCTGCCAGATAAGGCTGCCCGGGACTATATCACCCAGTGGTGAAACTGGCCCTTATTCTTTTATGCCTATAAAGTGGCATACACGTTTCTATGGCAACGGGAACGTGTATTAATGTACGTGTGCGTCAATTGGTTCTCTAGTAAATATAAATAGGCCTGGTTCACTCGGCCTATTTACTGCATTATATTATACAACAAATCACCTCTACTTTTAGCTTAGAAGGCACCTTAAGAATTTATTAATCATAATATTTCATTATCTTATTAAATAGTTGAGGCCAGTCATGGCGCAGGGGCAAAAAGGTGTGACTGCAAGCGTGACTGGTAGTGAGATCGATGCCCACTCGAGGAAATGAAATATTTTAAATTTATATTTTCATTTCTTCGCTGTGGTGTCGAGGTAAAGTTCTGCGTTGAATTCCACTACTCAACAATCAATGCCACTAGAATTAGGCGGAAAATGGGAAACGGATTGTTTTAACACTAAGTTCCCTCTGCCTACCCTGCTGTGTGCGGAATACAGCGTGAAGTTATTTTTTTTATAATATTCATAATTGCTTAAAATTACAGTAATAGAAAGTGTCGTGCTTACCCACCTATTGTTACCATACCACCAACAGTTTCAAACATTACAAAAAGATCTGACTGAAAACTATTTTTAATATGTTTTACCATTAAGTTTCCACCAATTGTCCCGATCTACAAAATGTTAAAAATGTTACTAAACATACTTAGGGCTCTAATCATATACATACATACGTACATGAAAAGTTCTATAAAAAATTTACTATGAATAAATTTTGATTTAAAATATACGTACGTTGCGAATTGGTATATGAGCAACCAAATCAATATGATTATAGAATTCCTTTAAATAAGAAAAATCTTCGTTTTCAGATGATTTATTTACAAAGATCTCCATCAACTCTGTCATGGTTATACCAGCACCCAAGACTAAATTGACATCTACATAGTGCTCCTTGAGTTCTGCTACGTGAACAATATCAATCAGAGATGATGGATATTGACTTTCTCCAAGAACTCCTATAAATTTCAATTTAAAAAAAATTAAAATTAAATTAGCTTCACGCTGTATCCCGCACACAGCAGGGTAGGGAGAGGGAACCTATTGTTAAGACACTCCGTTCCCCACTTTCTGCCGAATTCTGGAGGTATTGCGTGTTGAGTGGCTCAACACCGCGCTTAGCCTCGAGACCAGAGCGAAGAAATGGAAATATAAATTTAAGTAAATATTTCATCCCCTCAAGTGGGAATCGAACCCACAACCAGTCGGTTTTACAGTCATACTTCGTGCCGCTGCGCCGCCACTGGCCTTTTTTATAATAAAATATGAGAATAGCAAATTGCAAACTATTATATTTTTAACATACCTTGTCCAGTATTACCGGCAATAAGTTTATAGTTGTTATTATTTTGTATTACTTTGAAGATATCTTCTAGGGAGTAAGCTTTATGCCATTTATATGAATCTGAATAAATTGATAACATTGGTTTATTGGTTTCTTCAATTATACACCATGAAGCTTCATCCTCATTTCTCAATACGTCTGTATTAAGTCTTCTATGCTTACAATTTAAATTACAATTTGAAACATTCAAATCCTCTATATCGACTAGTTTTAATAACCTTTCATCAGCGTCTTTTGCAAAAGATTTAAATGCATCAACTATTGGTCGAAAACCTGTGCATCGACAAGTGTTACTTGCAAAGGAATTTTCAATTTCTTCCGAAGAAAGTTTTCCATTTTTAGACTCCAACAAACTGAAATAATATAATGTAAGCAATAATAAAATTATAAAACCTTCACTATACTAAATGTTAACAAATAATAAAATAAATTACACAGTCTTTACCTATACATGTTCATTATAAAACCTGGTGAGCAATATCCACACTGAGTACCATTAAAATTCGCCAATCGCTTTTGAATTTCATGATAACCCGAACTTTTGCTACCAATACCTTCAATAGTTGTGACCTCCCAGCCATGACAAGATAACACTGAGACTAAACACTAAAAGATTTCGAAAAAGTATTATTTAATATTTGTAACATTTAAAAAAAAATAGGATAGAAAAATATCTTTTAAAAACGTATAGCGAAGTAAGTATCATTTAAACATTAAAAACTTAAAAATAATTATTAAGATTGTAAGTTCGATTCCAACATGAAGAAATGGATTATTTTCAATCTCCCCCAAGTATTTCCATAACAAGACGCGGCATTTAACACCACTCAGCACGCAATATCTTGAATTTGGCAAAGTGTAGGATAAGTGTATTGAATGTTCTCTTCAGGGGGTTAGTCAATCAATCAATCAATCAATCAATCAATCAATCAATTCCATAAGTCAGCATATTTGGATATGTCGTCTCTCATAGAACTGAGGCAATATAATCTAAGATATTCTTACAGATTCTAAAATTCTGCCTACTCTGCTACACGTGGGATGTAAAATGAAGCAGCAAAAAACTTTTCTTACAGAATTCACAGCATACGATTTGAATTCGTTCATAGGGGGTGTAGCAAAACGAACGTTCACCACACACACTCCGCACCCGCCCTCGTAACACATCACTTTGGTTCCGCGGAGTTTAGCCACTGTTCTTATGTATTCGTTGAGTGAGAAATCCGGAGTATATTTGCCATCAGCTGAAAATGTAGGTAGGTATTTATTATAAATAAATTCCATTAAGTTTATGTTACAACTAATGTATGTGATGTAATTGGAATTGGATAATATTTGATTGTCTATTATGATCTTTTTTTTCTAGTATTGTTCATGTAGGTCTGCATGTGTCCCCAAATTCTTCGGAAATCAATTGTCATATCGCGATATTTGATTTAAATATGGTATATTCCATGTCAAGGAAAGTTTCATCAAAATCAATTTATTAGTTTTCGATAGGAATATTTTTTGTAGCAGTTTTGTAATGTTTTTAAGGTCGGTTAACATTTTTTAAAATACAGTTTTGGCTTTATTGCGTTTTATGCCATAGCAGAGCTGCCAGAATGTTCAAATATGGCATTTATGTAAAATTTATAAAATTCATAATATTTAGGATTTCTTCTTATAAAAAATCTACCAATGTACGTTCTACACACCCCCTATATGGTAAGACTGCACTATTTAATTATATTTTGTTTTTGTATATTTGTTTTGCAAATTTGATATTTGCCTTAATTAAAAATTATAGCTGAAATGTACCTGTATACTCTTCGCCGTTGATTTTAAATTTTATCTCCGCCATAGCGATATCTAAAAGCAAAAAATAAAAATGCTTATAAATATAATTATGTACCCACTCGGGAAAATTAATCATGTTAATTGGCCGTCTTTGTTAGACAAAATTTGTTGAGTCGAACTCAACTTAATACACGTAGTATCATCAAATTTAGACGTGGAGAAAAGAATTACGTGTAGTAAATTTCAGCGAAAATAAGAGTACTTGGTGGTTTGTTAATTTATAGATAGGTAAATTGCAAGTAATTTCTGAAAAAAAAGAATGATATGTGTTATTTCGAAGTGATTGTAGATTAAAATGTTCACATATTTTTATAGCTTCATACTATATCCCGCAAATAGCAGGCAATTGTGTATTGAGTGGAACTTAAGGCCGTGCTTTGTCTCATTACTAGAGCGATGAAATGAAAATATTAAATATTTTATTAACCCGAGTGAGAATCGAATCCACAATAGTTCCGTTTACGCGATTGGACAAAATAGTGTTGTACATGTGCTATCCTACTAGTAAAATAAAAATGAAAGTAAGTGCAGATGGATGTTTGTCTCACTTTCACAAAAATACTACTAAACGAATTTAAATAAAACTTTACAGTAATATAGTTTATACATCAGAAAAACATAGGCTAAAATTTATGTGAAAATTTAGGACAATTTGGCTGGAGTATAACAAAAAGTGTTATATTACAATATCGTTGGCCGCTAGAGATACATTTTAGAAACTATTATTTTATTATAATTTTACCTTTAATATAAGCCTTTGTTAAAATTGGTATGTAGCTTTAAAAAAAGAGTCTTCACAGATTGAACAATAATATAGAACAGAAATTGCATCTGATTGCCGTTATAGTACACATCAGCTAATATAATTTTTGTAATTGCAGATAATCTTAATTGAGTACTCAGATTATACGTGGTACAGTGTTAGTTTTTTCCTATTTTCTATTGAAATTTCCTGTATTCAAATTCTTTAGGTCAATTATTACATAAATAAAGGTTATCGTGGTGCAAAAGAACAACATTTTTCTGTTTTCGTAATTATATAAACTAATGAAAGAATTTTTTTAGCTTCACGCGGGATCCCGCACATAGAAGAGTAAGCTCTACCTACTCTCGTTCCCTCTGGAACCTAGTGTTAAGGCATTCCGTTCCTCATTAAATCAATAACATAAAAAAATTAAAAAAATCATACTATAATATACCAAAATAAAAAGTCAATATATTCTTTTATTACATAAGAGAAATAAATTTTAAGTTTTTAAATATAAATTGTTATAAAACATACATTTAAAAATAAAAAAAAAACACTCTTCCGAGTGTCCGGTGGAACAAGGGTCCATCCATCCTTATCCTCATAATTGTCCTATCCATCGGTGGCTAGGGCTCCAGAGAAAGGAATCTCCACACAATACGCGCCGTCTCATGTAAAACTGTTTTCTGCATCCGATTCTTCATCTAACAGCTAAGTGAATCTATCAAGATGTTGGTTGAGGTTTTTTGCTATTAAGCTGACGGCTTAACAGCGAAACCACTATCGGTACTATGATAGTCGCATTGAAATTTCAGTACATGGCAGTAAACTCATGGATTTAGTCCAAATATTTTGATAATTTTTCTTTTTCAACCTTTCCGAGATCATCATTATGTGGGATAGTAATGTCAACAATCGCTGCGCGGCGCGCCCTTAGTATAGTACTATGCAGTACTATGTCTATATATATATATATATATATATATATATATATATATATATATATATATATATATATATAATAACTTAATATTTTTGCCAAAAGACCTATATATAGATATACTATGCAGTACTATATCTATATATAGGTCTTTCGGCAAGAATACTAAGTTATTATTATACCAAATAAATGTTGGGACTGATAAAGATTTAACGGGAGATACATCAACTATACTTCTATATAAGTTAAATAAATTAG